>JAHHZJ010008264.1:0-26522 GCA_021437245.1 Aegilops speltoides | reverse complement strand
CGATGGGATTTGGAATCACTTGATTATGAATCACTTGATTTTAACCATGCCTCATGGGCAAGATGACTAAGACTCTTCCTAAAAGGAGCGAAAGCAACGACTTATTGGAAATAATACATACCGATGTATGCGATCCAATGAGTGTTAAGGTTCATGCGGTATCGTTATTTTCCGACCTTCACAGATGATTTGAGCAGATATGGGTATATCTACTTGATGAAATATAAGTCCAAATAGTTGAAAGGTTCAAAGAATTTCAGAGTGAAGTGGAAAAATCATCGTGACAAGAAAATAAAGTTTCTACGATCGATCATGGAGACAAATATTTGAGTTACGAGTTTGGTCTTCAATTAAAACAATGTGAAATAGTTTCACAAATTCATGCCACCGACCACCACATCATAATGGTGTGTCCGAACGCATAACTGCATTTTATTGGATATAGTACAATCTATGATGTTTATTACCGATTTACTAATATCATTTTGGGATCATGCATTAGAGACACTGCATTCACGCTAAATAGGGCACCATCTAAACTGCTGAGACGACACTATATGAACTGTGGTTTAGCAAGAAACCAAAGTTGTCGCTTTCTTAAAGTTTGGGGCTGCGATGCTTATGTGAAAAAGTTTCATCCCGATAAGCTCAAACCCAAATCGAGAAGTGCGCCTTCATAGAATACCCAAAGGAAATTGTTGGGTAACCTTCTATCACAGATCCAAGGCAAAACATTCGTGTTATAAATGGATCCTTTCTAGAGAAGGAGTTTTCTCGAAAGAAGTGAGGGAGGAAAGTAGAGCTTGATGAGGTAATTTGTACCTTCTCCTATTGGAAAGTATTTCATCATGGAAATCAGTTCCAGTGATTCCTACACCAATTAGTGAGGAAGCTAATGATGATGATCATGTAACTTCGATCAAGTTACACCGAATCTCGAGGTAAACCAGAGTGAGATCCGCACTGAGTGGTACGTAATCCTGTTCGAAGTCATGCTACTAGATCATGACGAACCTACTAACTATGAAGAAGCGATGATGAGCCCAGATTCCGCTAAATGGCTAGAAGCCATGAAATCTGAGATGGGATCCATGTATGAAACAAAGTGTGGATTTTGGTGACTTGCCTGAGGTCGGCAAGCATAGAAAATAAATGGATCTTCAAGAGGAAGATGGACGCTGATAGTAGTGTTACTATCTACAAAGCTAGACTTGTTAAAAAGGTTTTGACAAAGTTCAAGATGTTGAATACAATGAGATTTTCTCACCAGACGATGCTTAAAAGTTTGTCCGAATCATGTTAGCAATTGCCGCATTTTTAAATCTGCAAATGGATAAACAAAACTGCATTCCTTAATGGAGTTATTAAGAAGAGTTGTATGTGATGCAACCAAGAGGTTTTGTCGATCCTAAAGGTGTTAACAAAATGTGCATCTATGGACTGTGCAAGCATCTTGAGTTGGAATATACGCTTGATAAGTTGATCAAAACATATAGTTTATACAGACTTGCAAAGGAAGCCCAGATTTACTAGAAAGTGAGTGGAGCACTACAACATTTCGATAAGTATATGTGAATGACATATTGTAGATCGGAAATAATGTAGAATTATTCTCAAAGCATAAAGGAGTGTTTAAAAGGAGTTTTTCAAAGAAAGACCTCTGAAGTGCTACATATTGAGCATCAAGATCTATAGAGATAGATCAAAACACTTGATAAGTTTTTTCAATGAGTACATACCTTGACAAGATTTTGAAGTAGTTCAAATGGAACAACAAAGAAAGAGTTCTTGCTCGTTACAAGGTGTGAAATTGAGTAAGACTCAAAAACCCGACCACAGAAGATAGAAAAAGAATGAAAGTCATTCCCTATGCCTTGGCCATAGGTTCTATAAAGTATGCCATGCTGTGTACCGATCTATTGTATACCCTGCAATCGAGTTTGGCAAGGAGTACAATAGTGATCTAGAATAGATCACTCGACAAGTTAAAATTATCCTTAATGGAATAAGGATATGTTTTCGATTATGGAAGTGATAAAAGGTTCGTCAGAAAGGGTTACGCCGATACAAGTTTTGACACCGATATGGATGACTTTAAGTCTTGATCTAGATACATATTGAAAGTGGGAGCAATTAGCTAGAGTAGCTCCGCGCAGAGCATTGTACCTAAAAATTGCAAAATACATAACGGATCTCAATGTGAAAGACCCGCTGACTAAGATTCTCTCACAAGCAAAACATGATCACACCTAAGTACTCTTGGGTGTTAATCACATAAGATGTGAACTAGATTACTAAATCTAGTAAACCTTTGATGTTGGTCACATGGCGATGTGAACTATGGGTGTTAATCACATGATGATGTGAACTATCGATGTGAATCACATGGTGATGTGATCTAGATTATCACTTTAGTGCAAGTGGGAGATCAAGGAAATATGCCCTAGAGGCAATAATAAAGTTATTATTTATTTTCTTATTTCATGATAAATGTTTATTATTCATGCTAGAATTGTATTAACCGAAACATAATACATGTGAATATATAGACAAACAGAGTGTCACTAGTATGCTCTCTAGACTAGCTTAATCAAAGATGGTTATGTTTCCTAACCATGGACAAGGAGTTGTTATTTGATTAACAAGGTCACATCATTAGTTGAATGATCGATTGACATGACCCATTCCGTTAGCTTAGCACACCATCGCTTAGTATGTTATATTGCTTTCTTCATGACTTATACATGTTCCTATGACTATGAGATTATGCAACCCCTGCTTAACGGAGGAACACTTTGGTACTACCAAACGTCACAACGTGAATCGGGTGATTATAAAGGAGTACTGGTGTTCCAAAGGCAGATGTTGGGTTGGCGATTTTGAGATTAGGATTTGTCATCCATGCCTGAGAGGTATCTTCGGCCCTCGTAATGCACATCACTTAAGCCTTGTAAGCATTGCAACTAATGAGTTAGTTGTGAGATGATGTACTTAACGAGTAAAGAGACTTGCTGTAACTAGATTGAACTAGGTATTGATACCGAATGAATCTCGCAAGTAACATACCGATGACAAAGGGAACAACGATGTTGTTATGCGGTCCGACCGATAAAGATCTTCGAATATGTAGGAACCAATATGGGCATCCAGGTCCCGCTTATTGGTTATTGACCGAGAATAGTTCTAGGTCATGTCTACATAGTTCTCGAACCCGTAGGGTCCGCACGCTTAAGGTTTCATGACAATTATATTATGAGTTTATGAGTTTTGATGTACCAAGGAGTTTGGAGTCCCGATGAGATCGGGACATGACGAGGAGTCTCGAAATGGTCGAGACGAAAGATCTATATTGGACTACTATATTCGAGTTCGAAAGGTTCCGAGTGATTCGGTATTTTTCGAGTACCGGAGAGTTACGGAATTGCCGGGAGTATATGGGCCTTATTAACATATGGGAATAGAGGAGAGAGGCCAAAGGAAGGAGGCGCTGCAGCCCCCTCCTCGTCCGAATTGGACAAGGGGTGCGCCCCTTTCCTTCCTCCCTTCCCCTCTTTCCCCTTCTCCTATTCCAACAAGGAGAGTCCTACTCCTGGGAGTAGACACCCCTTGGCGCCTCCCAGGCCGGCCGCACCTCCACCCTGTTCTTTATATATGGGCAGGGGGCACCTCAAGACACAAGACAAGTTGATCTCACGGATCGCTCCTCAGCAGTGCGTGCCCCTCCACCATATTACACCGTCATATCGTCATGAGTTTAGGTGAAGCCCGCCACGTAGAACATCAACATCTACCACGCCGCGGCCGACGGAACTCATCCTCACACACTTCCGATCGAGTCCCGTGATCGCCATCGAAGCTGAACGCAGGTGCTGAACTCGATACCAGATCTGGGCACCAAACGCCAACGTAATCGGGTGATTATAAAGGAGTACTACTGTGTTCCAAAGGCGATAAGTTGGGTCAAGGAGCTGAGATTAGATTCACATCCATTGCCTGGAGAGGTATCTTCGCCCTTCGGTAATGCACATCACTTTGCTTGCAAGCATTAAACTAATGAGTTAGTTGCAAGATGATGTATTACGGAACGAGTAAAGAGACTTTATTTAAGAAGATTGAACTAGGTATTGATACCGACGATCGAATCTCGCAAGTAACATACCGATGACAAAGGGAATAAACGTGATCTTGTTATGTCCGGACCGATAAAGATCTTTTGTAGAATGTAGGAACCAATATGGGCATCCAGGTCCCATTATTGGTTATTGACCGGAGACGGTCTCGGCCATGTCTACATTGTTCTCAAACCGTAGGGTCCGCACGCTTAAGGTTTCGGCGATGCTTATATTATGAGTTTATGAGTTTTGATGTACCAAGGAGTTCGAGTCCCGGATGAGATCGGGACATGACGAGGAGTCTCAAATGGTCGACGTAAGATCGATATATTGGACTCGATTATATTCGGAGTTCGGAAAGGTTCCGAAGGATTCGTTGAGAGTTACGGAATTCGTATTGGGCCTTAATGGGCCATAATGAAAGGAGAAAAGGGCTGTGTTGGGCCGCCGCCTCCTTGGTCTAGTCCGAATTGACTAGGGAGGGGGCGACCCTTCCTTCCTTCTCCTTCTATTCCCTTTCCTTCTCTCCTACTCCTAATACATGGAAGGACTACTAGTTGATCAGAAAGGGGAACTTACTCCCGTGGGAGTAGGACTTCATGCCGCCATAGAGGTTGGGGAACGAGTATTTCAAAAAATTCCTACGCACATCGAAGATCATGGTGATGTATAGCAACGAGAGGGGAGTGTTGTCTACGCATTGAGACCAAGCGAAGCGATCAACGAGAGGAAGTAGTCATACGCTTTCCCGCGATCCGACCGATCCCGGCCAGCATCTCGCGCTCGAAGTTCTTGACACACGCATACAGCCGATGACGCCCCTCGACTCTGATCCAGCCGGTCGAGGAGAGTTCACACGCGCAGGACGATCTTGATGTTCTATCGCGCAGAAGCCACTTAAGCTTCGCGACGATATGACCGAGGTGGAATATCGTGGAAGGGGCACCGACACGGCTAAGGAACGATCCGTGAGATCAAACTTGTGTCTTAGGGTGCCCCCGCCCAGATATAAAGGAGGGGGAGGTGCGGCCGCCCAAGGAGGCGCTGCTGGAGGAGTCCTACTCCCACCGAGTAGGACTCTTTCTCGCTGAGTAGGATTGGGAGGGAAGAGAGGGGCGCCGCTCTCCTGTCCTATTCGACTAGGAGGCGCTGCCACCGGCCGGCCCTTCTCCTCAGGCCCACTAAGGCCTAATAGCTCGGAGGGTTCCAGAATCTCGTTTTCCCAGAAATCTCGATTTCACCCGAACCATTCAACTCCAAATATAGGCTTCCAATATATCAATCTTTATGTCTCGACCATTTCGAGACCTCATGTCCGTGATCACATCCGACTCAAATTCTTCTACATCAAAATACATAAACTCATAATATAACAAATATCAAACCTTAAGCGCAGGACCCTACGGTTCGAGAACAATGTAGACATGACCGAGACATGTCTCCGTCAATAACCAATAGTGGGACCTCGATGCCCATATTGGTTCTACATATTCTAAGATCTTTATCGGCCGATCAAGATAACAACATACGCTTGTTCCTTTGTCATCGGTATGTTATTTCGCCCGAGATTTGATCGTCGCGATCCAATACCTAGTTCAATCTCGCTTCGCAAGTCTCTTTACTGCTCCGAATACATCATCTTACGCCTAAATCATTAGTTGTAATGCTTTGCAAGGCTTCGATGTGCATTAACAGAGGGCTCAGAGATACCTCCGACAATCGGAGTGAAAAACCTAATCTCAAATACGCCAACCCAACATCTACCTTTGGAGACACCCGTAGTACTTTATAATCACCCGCTACGCCAGACGCTTTAGCACTCCAAAGTGTTCCTCCGTAAACGGAGTTCAATAACTAGTTCTGTAATGATTTAACCCCGGAGTTTGGTGTTGATCATTTTTCTCTGGAAGGCTTAGTCCGGTTCTCTACATTTAATCCTTGTATTTGCAAACTTATGTCTCCCACCGACCAAACCCGGATGGAATTAACGCCCATTTTTGGCCTTTTAAATCGGCCTTGCCAAGGCTTGCCCAAAGTTTCCGTAAAGATTTTCATTTCCCATGACAGGTATACATGATGATAGAACTCTTACCGATCTTCTTAGTTGGGTTGTATGTACCCGCCACTTAGATGGACCTTGTTTAAAACCAAAAACCAACCCCTGTTATGTAAACATCCTCTGGGAAAACGTTGGGATCGTCAAAGTTGCATCAATAACTGACGGGTCTTTTCATCCAAAGGAAAACATATCCTTAGTTTTTTATTTTCGGATTTCTTACCCCCAAAGGATCCACCGATTACTTTGGTACCCCATGCTTTATAGCAAGGCAAAAGGGTTTGCATAATGTTGAGGGCCCTTTTAACAAAGGAAACTTTATTTTTTCCTTTATCTTCCTGGCGGCATTGAGTGTTACCAATTCACACCTTGTAACAAGCAAGAACCCTTTCTTTCTTGTCCTTTTGAACCTTCAAAATTTTGCAAGGTTTGTTTGTGAAACCAATTCCGCCTTGATCATCCTTGATTTAATCCCAATTGTAAGCGCCACCGAGGTCTTTCATTAAAAACTCTTATTCGTATCCCTTTTGCTTCCAAATTCATATTTTTCCCATGCAATATGCACACAATAAATTCGTAAATGAAAGGGCCCCACTCACTTTCTTTTCAACCTTTCCAAAAGTCCAGATGCCAAACTTATCACACTTCAAAGGCTTATTCCTACTCCAATTTGCAAGTATAAAGGATCCTGGGCTTGACACTTTGTTATCCCTTGGTGTAAAACCTTCTTTCATTAAAACTCTTTTCCGAAATCCTTTAGAATCCTTTAATCCATTTGCCAAATTTCATTCATAAAATCGAATTGCTAACAGATTCACAACTTAAATCCCAGGTAAAGGTCCAATAATCCCTTGCTTTAAAACCTTTTCAAAGCGGCTTTTAGAAAGAATATTCCGAAACCCCTTTTTAAGTCCCTTGTTTTCATTGCTTCCTCCGAATCAAAAATAATTTGTTTTCATAATATCCCACTGAAGGCCTCAACCATTTTTGAATGCTACCTCGCTTCTTAAGTTCAGGTTATCAATCATACTGTTTCCTAACAATTCCGACCTCGGGCGGATCTTATTTGCTGACTCGGGTTTCGGTCTTGATCTTTTTGATCAACATCAAATTCCCACAGTAGATGTCTCAAACCTTTCTCGACAAACTATTTTCGTAAGGGAGAAGGTATAATTATTCCGTTCTACTTTCCTCCCACTCACTTCTTTCGAGAGAAACCCTTCTTAGAAAGGATCCATTCTGGCAACAAATGTCTTGCCTTCGATCGTGATAAAGGTGTACCCAACGCCTCCTTTGGGTATCCTATGAAGACACATTCGAGGGTTGAGTATGGTTGGCTTTTTCACATAAGCATCGATCCCCAAACTTTAAGAAACAAACTTTGGTTTTTGCAAACCATAGTTCATAAGGTGTCGCCTCAACGGATTTTGATGGTGTTCTATTCAGTGAATGCGGCCGCCTCTAGAGCATAACCCCAAAACGATAGGGAACGAAGAGACATCATAGATCGCACCATATCTAGTAAAGAAACAGCTCGAACACCCATTGTGGTGTTCCGGTGGGGAGTTTAAACTATTCCGCATTGTTTCAAATGTAGACCAAACTCAGAACTCAAATATTCACCTCCACGACGATCAGAAATTTAATTTTCTTATTACGATGATTTTCAACTTCACTCAAATTTTGAACTTTTCAAATGTTTGATTATGTTTCATTAAGTAGATATACCCATATCGCTTAAGTCATCCAAGGTGAGAAAATAACGATATCCGCCACGAGCCTCAACATTCATCACCAAACCACCGAATGATTTCCAACAAATCTGTTTCCTCCATAGTACCGAGAACGGGTTTTATATCTTATGAGGCACGGTTCGCAAGTGCCAAGTGATTCATAATCAAGGACTCCAAAAGTCCATCAAGATGGAGTTTCTTCATGCTTTTATACCGATATGATAAAAAAGGCACAAATAAGTTGCACTATCATTATTAACTCATCTTTTGGTTTCAACATTATAATTTTTTCCCAAATTAAAAAAAATTTCAAGGGGAAAAAAAAATTTAAAAAAAAAACCTTTTTTTGATTTAAAAATCCCCAAAAAAAAAATTTTCCCCCCCCAAAAAAAATTTTTTAATCAAAAAAAGGGGGGGGGAGCCAATCAATGACTTTAACCCCACGCCAAATCGCCCCTGCCCTTTGCCCGTTCCAAAAATCCCCTTTCAAATATTAGCAAAAAATCAAATACCCCAAAACCAAACTTTTCACTCAAACTTTATAAATACCTTGCACCTTGCCATTTTTACCGCCAAAACTTGGGGGTTTTCCCAGCTGGGGGTCCTTTTTTTTTCCAGTTTTGGGTTTTTTCCCCAAAAATTGGGTTTTCTTGAAGCCCTTTTTTCCCTGCCCTTCTTAAACTGGGTCTTTCAAAACATTGGCCCTTCGTTTCACCGAGCCTTTTTGAAGATAAATTTTTTACAACCTTCTATTTATTCATCCAATTTGTCGGGGAAGATTAAAATTTTCAAGAACAACAGGAAATTAACTCCCAATTTTCAAGGAAAAACCTCAATTTCTAGTCTAAATTTAATATTTTCCATTTACTTAAGAACTTATTGGAGACTTTATCTCTAATCCGGATTCTTTAATAAACTTAACTCCCGAAATTATATTCCATGGTAAAAACCCTGAATCCCCTAAGCAGAAACCCCCCTTGGAGCATTTTTTGCCAGCGCCATATCCCCAGTTTCCCCAAAACGTTGCACCCAATGACCAGAAACTTTTCAAAGTGGGAAATTTTAATTTGGCCCCCGTAAAAACACTTTAATTTGCTTTAAGGAACGATTAAAAACAAAAAAAAGAAAAGACATCAATCAAATAAAAAAAATTTATATCCCTTTTTTAATTTGCCCAATTAAATCCCCAATTAAAGCCCCCATTAGGGAAAAATTTTCCCCTAGTAGAAAATAAAATTAAATTCCCTAAAAAAAATTTTAATTTTAAAGAACTCCCACTTAAAAGCATCTCTATTCAAATCAATCCAAACAATAAACCCCATCATCACGGAAATGAAGGTTTTCAATGGTGAACATCTTGATCATATCACTATATGATTCACGCCACCTTTGGTCTCCGTGTTCCGAGGCCATATCTCGCATATGCTAGGCTCGCCAAGTATAACCTGAGTATTCTGCGGATGCAAAACTGGCTTGCACCTGCTAGATGGACGAGATTATCACACCCGATCATCACGGGTGTCCGGGCACGATTTAACTTTGGCAACGGTGCATACTCGTGGAGAACACTTGATAATTTAGTGAGAGATCATCTTATAATGCTACCGCCAATCAAAGCAAGATAAGATGCATAAAAGATAAACATCACATGCAAATCAATATAAGTGATATGATATGGTCATCATCATCTTGTGCTTCGTGATTCCATCTCCGCAACACCATCATGATCACCATCGCCACCGCGACACCTTGATCTCCATCGTAGCATCATTGTCGCCTCGCCAATTTTATGCTTTACGACTATCGCTACCGCTTAGAGATAAAGTAAAGCATTACAGGCTATTGCATTTCATACAATAAAGCGACAACCATATGGCTCTCGCCAGCTGCCGATAACTTCGTTACAAAACATGATCATCTCATACAATAAAATATAGCATCACGCCTTGACCATATCACATCATACATGCCCTGCAAAACAAGTTAGACGCCCTCTACTTTGTTGTTGCAAATTTTACGTGGCTGCTACGGGCTTAAGCAAGAACCAATCTCACCCACGCATCAAAACCACAACGATATTCACAAATAGACTCGCTTTAATCTTTCAAGGACCGGGCGAGCTACACTCGGTTCAACTAAAGTGAGAGAGACAGACACCCACCACCACCTTTTAAGCAACGAAGTGCTCGAAGGGTGAAACCAGTCTCGTGAAGCGACGCGCAATGTCGGTCCGGCTTCATCTCACAATACCGCTGAATCAAAGTATGACATGCTGGTAGGTAGTATGACTTGTATCGCCCACAACTCACTTGTGTTCTACTCGTGCAAAACATCAAACCATAAAAACCTAGGCTCGATACCATTTGGGGAACGAGTAATTTCAAAAATTTCCTACGCACACGCAATATCATGGTGATGTATAGCAACGAGAGGGGAGAGTGTTGTTACGCACTCGTGAGACCGGGCGAAGCGATCACAACGTAGAGGAAGTAGTCAGACGCTCTTCCTCGCGATCCGACCGATCTGCCGGCCAGCATTCGCGCCTCCGAAGTTCTTGACACACGACAGCTATGACGCCCTCAGACCGATCCAGCCGAGTGTCGAGGAGAGTTCCACAAGACAACGGGCGCGGATGATCTTGATGTTCTATCGGCAGAAGCACTTAAGCTTCGCGATTGATATGACCGAGGTGGAATATGGTGGAAGGGGCACCAGCACATGGCTAAGGAACCATCCGAGATCAAACTTGTGTGTCCTAGGTGCCCCCTGCCCCATATATAAAGTAGGAGGGGGGGGCCGCCCAAGGGAGGCGCCTGAGGAGTCCTACTCCCACCGAGTAGGACTCCCTTCCTAGTTGGAGTAGGATTGGGGAGGAAGAGAGGGGGCCGCCTCTCCTTGTCCTATTCGGACTAGGGGAGGGGGCGCGCCACCCCGCCGCCCTTCCTCTTCTCCTCGTGGCCCACTAAGGCCTAATAGCCTCCGGAGGGTTCCCAACCTCCGGTTTTCCAGAAAATCCCGATTTCACCCAACCATTCAACTCCAAATATAGGCTTCCAATATATCAATCTTTATGTCTCGACCATTTCGAGACTCTCGTCATGTCCGTGATCACATCCGGACTCAACTTCTTCGTACATCAAAATACATAAACTCATAATATAACACCATCGAAACCTTGCGCAGGACTCTACGGTTCGAGAACACGTAGACATGACCGAGACATGTCTCCGTCAATAACCAATAGCGGACCTGATGCCCATATTGGCTCCTACATATTCTACTTAAGATCTTTATCGGTCGATCAAGATAACAACATACGCTTGTTCCTTTGTCATCGGTATGTTACTTGCCCGAGATTTGATCGCCGTATCCAATACCTAGTTCAATCTCGCTATCGCAAGTCTCTTTACTGCTCCGCAATACATCATCTTACAGCTAAATCATTAGTTGTAATGCTTGCAAGGCTTCAAAGTGATGTGCATTACCGAGAGGGCCCAGAGATACCTCTCCCACAATCGGAGTGACAAAACCTAATCTCAAATACGCCAACCCAACATCTACCTTTGGAGACACCGTAGTACCTTTATAATCACCCTACGCCATGGACGCTTGGTAGCACCCAAAGTGTTCCTCCCGTAAACGGAGTTGCATAATCTCATAGTTACAGAACATGTATAAGTCATGGATAAAAGCAGAGCAACATACTCAACGATCGTGTGCTAAGCTAATGGAATGGGTCATGTCAATCGATCATTCTACTAATGATGTGACCTTGTTAATCAAATAACAACTCTTTGTTCATGGTCAGAAACATAACCATCTTTGATTAACAAGCTAGTCTCGCAGAGGCATACTAGTGACATATTGTTTTGTCTATGCATTCACACATGTATCATGTTTCCTTTAATACAATTCTAGCATGAATGATAAACATTTATCATGAAATAAGGAAATAAATAATAACTTTATTATTGCCTCTAGGCATATTTCCTTCAGAGGGGCCGGCCTCCTCCTCCCCCTCCCTCCTTTATATATAAGGTCCCCATGGACACACAAGTTGATCCTGAGATCGATCTAGTCGGGCCCCCTCCACCATATTCCACCCTAATATAGAAGGGCAGGCGAAGCCCTCGGCCGGAGAACATCAAGATCGCCACGCCCCATGCCGACAACTCTCCCCCGCTCGCCGATCGGAGCTCCAGGAGCGCCACCGAGCTGAGTGTCAAGAATCGGAGGCCCGGAGTAACGGCCCGGGATCGTTAGATCGTGAGGAGAACGCATACTTCCCTACGCAGATCGCCCGCCTGGCACGAGGGTAAGACAACACTCTCCCTCCGCTATGCATCACCATGATCTTGGCGAGGAATATTTTTGAAATTACCACGCCCCCAACATATGGGCAAAACGCACAACGAATCGGGTGATCATAAAGGAGCTCTGTGCTCCAAGGTACATGTTGAGTTGGCGATTTAGATTAGGATTTGTCACCCAATCGAAGATATCTGCCCCTCTTAATGCACATCACTATGCCTTGCGCAATGTGACTAATGAGTTAGTTATGGATGATGCATTGAATGAGTAAAGAGATTGGGAACAGATTGAACTAGGTATTGAGATACCGACATCAATCTAAAACATACCAACGGAAAATTGTTGTTGCGCGGTTCGACCAAAGATCTTAGAATATGTGGGAGCAAATATGAGCATCCAGGTTCCGCTATTGGTTATTGATGAAATGTGTCTCGGTCATGTTACATAGTTCTCGAACCCGTAGGGTCCGCACGCTAAGGTTTCGGGCGAGCTTATATTATGAGTTTATGAGTTTTGATGTACCAAGGAGTTCGGAGTCCCGATGAGATCGGGACATGATGAGGAGTCTAAATGGTGGAGACGAAAGATCGATATATTGACGACTATATTCGACTTCGAAAGGTTCCGAGGATTCGGTATTTATCGGAGTACCGAGAGTTACGGGAATTCCGGGAGAAGTATTGGGCCTTATTAAATAAGGGAAAAGAGAGGGCTGCCGGCGGCAAACGCTTCGGCCTAGTCCGAATTGACTAGGGAAGGGCCGACCCTCCTTCCTTCCCTTCTTTCTTCCCTTCCTTCTCCCTACTCCCCAGAAAGGAGGAGTCCTACCCTTGGGGAAGGACTCCCCCTTGGGCCTCCCCCGGCCGGCCCTCCCTTGTCCTTTTTAGGGGGGGCACCCCATGACACAAAGTTGATTTCGTGATCGCTCATTAGCCGGTGCGGGCCCCTCCACCATATTCCACCTCGGTCATATCGCTATGGCTTAGGAAGTCGCCGGAGAACAACATCATCGCACCACGTCGGCCGACGAACTCATCTCCCACTTTGCTGGATCGGAGTCCGGATCGCCATCGATGAACGTGTGAACTCGGAGGTGCCGGATCGTACTTGGATCGGTCGGATCGCAAAGACGCATAACACATCAACCACGTTTCATAACGCCCGCCAGGCACGGGGTACGGGACAACACTTCCCCTCCCGCTATACATCACCATGATCTTGTGGGGGGAAATTTTTGAAATTACTACGCCCCCAACAAAGGCATCCAGCCGTTTTTGCGAGATGTCATATGCACGGAAAAAACACAAGTGAGTTGTATATAAGTCATACCGCACCAATATGTCATACTTGTTCAGGGTATTTGAGATGAAGCGCCGGACCGAATTACGCCAGACGCTTACGGACCGGTTTATGCAGGCACTCGTGCTTAAAGGT
This sequence comes from Aegilops speltoides, assembly GCA_021437245.1. NCBI lineage: Eukaryota > Viridiplantae > Streptophyta > Magnoliopsida > Poales > Poaceae > Aegilops > Aegilops speltoides. The sequence continues at coordinate 12,876 of JAHHZJ010008264.1, read as the reverse complement.
GATCAAGGGGTGTCTGCCTCTCACTTTAGTTGAACTGAGTGGCTCCGCCCCTCGCGGGTTAAAACAGCACTAACTTGAGACTATTGTTGTGGTTTTGATGCGAGGTAAGATCGGTTCGCCAGCCCATAGCAGCCATTAAAATTTGCAACAACAAAGTAGAGGACGCCTAACTTGTTTTTGCAGGCATGTTGTGATGTATTCAAGACATGATGAGATAAAGTTGTTGTATGAGATGATCATGTTTTGTTGAAGTTATTTAAAACGGTAAGCCCTATGGTTGTTCTTTGTTGATAAAGATGCAAGTGCCAAATAATTGTTTTTACCTTATCGCTATGCGATAGCAATAGTTGCAAGAGCAATAGTTGCAAGAGCAATAGTTTAAGACGATCATGTGACGCCTATGATATAGATCAAGATGATGAAGATCATGATGTCATGCCTGATGATAGAGATCATGAAAATTTTGGAGATGGAGATCAAAGGCTAAGATGATCATGGCCATATCATGTCACATATTTTGATTGCATATGATGTTTATCCATACATCTTATTCGCTTTTGTTTGATGGTAGCATTTTAAGGTGATCTCCACTAATTATCAAGAAGTGCCCCGAGTATGCACCGCTGGGAAAGTTCTTCTGAGACACCGGATGATCGGGTGTATAGGCTTGTCAAATACAAAAAAAAAATTGCACACGCGAATACTCAAAGTTAAACTTGACGAGCCTAGCATATACGGATATGGCCTCAACACGGAGACCGAAGGTCAAGCGTGAATCATATAGTAGATATGATCAACATAGTGATGTTCACCATTGAGAACTACTCCATCTCACGTGATGATCGGACATGGTTTAGTTGATTTGGATCATGATCACTTAGATGACTAGAGAGATGTCCGCCTAAGGGGAGTTCTAATAATTGATTAATTGAACTTAAATTTATCATGAACTTAGTCCCGTAGTATTTTGCAAATTATATTGTAGATCAATAGCTCGTTTGTTGCTTTCATATGTTTATTTTGATATGTTCCTAGAGTAAATTTTATTGAAAATGTTAGTAGCAATGATGGATTGGATCCGTTATCCGAGGTTTATCCTCATTGCTACACGTAAGAATTACGCCCCGAAGCATCGCGGTGCTAGGCCCCCCGATGAACCGAACGTTAAGAACGCCTAGGAGCAAAGCGATGACTACCGATAGTTGGCATGCTTTACGGCTTAGAACCGGTCTTCAACGACGCTTTGAACGCTATGGAGCATATGAGATGTTCCAGAGTTGAAGTTAATATTTCAAGCAAACCCGGATTGAGAGATATGAAGTTCCAATAAGTTCTATAGCTGCCGATGGAGGAGCATAGTTCAAAATGAACTCATACTAAAACGGGTATAATAATCACTTGATTCAACCGGGAGTTAATCTTCCGATAAGTGTCATTGAGAATTTTCAATCACCCACCAAGCTACAAGAGCTTCGGATGAACTATAATATGCAAGGGATGGACAAGATTATTCCAGCTCTTCGCAATGCTAAGAGCTACGGAGGTAGAAATCAAGAAGGAGCAGCAAGTGTTGATCTCAACAAGACCACCACAAGAAAAAAGGGTAAAGGGAAGAAGAAGGAATTCAAGAAGAAAGAAAAAGTTGGCTAAGAGAAGAAACCCAAGTCGGTCCTAAGGGAACGAGTGCTTTTACAAGGCATCGAATCGAAGGGAACGCCCCAAGTATTTGGATAAGAAGGATGGCAAAGTGAACAAAGATATATTTGATATACATGTTATTGATGTGCCTTATTAGTGTTTATAGTAGCCCCGAGTATTTGATACTTGTTCGGTTAAGATTAGTAACTCAAACAGAGTTAAAATAAACATAACTAGTTGGGGAAGGATTTATGAGTGTTGGAAGTAGTTCCAAGATTGATATGATCATCATCCAACCCTATACTTTTGGGATTAGTGTTAAACCTAAATAAATGTTATTTGGCTTATGCTGAGCATGAATATGATTTGATCATGTTTATTAATAGGTTATTCATTTAAAATCGAGAATAATTGTTGTTCGCTTAATGAAAAAACCTTCAATGGTCATACACCCAATGAAAATAGTTTGTTGGATCTCGATCGAGTGATACACATATTCATAATATTGATGCCAAAAGATGCAAAGTTAATAATGATAGTGCAACTTATTTGTGGAACCGCTTTCAATTGTAAAGCGATGAAGAAACTCCATAAAGATGGATTTGGGAATCACTTGGTTATGAATCATTTGATGCTTATAACCGGTTTTGGGCAAGATGACTAAAACTCCGCTTTTTGGAACAATGGAACGAAGCACGATTTGTTGGAAATAATACAACCGATGTATGCACCAATGAGTATGAAGGCTCGGAATTATCATTATTTTCACCTTCACAGATGATTTGAGCAATATGATATCTACTTGATGAAACATAAGTCCAAATAGTTGAAAAGTTCAAAGAATTTCAGAGTAAAGTGGAGAATCATCGTAAAAGAAAATAAAGTTTCTACGATCTGATCGTGGAGGAGAATATTTGAGTTATGAGTTTGGCCTTCATATAAAACAATGTGGAATATTTACAACCACGCCACCGAACACCACAATGTAAGGTTTCCAACGGAATCGATTTTACTAGATTGGTGTGATCTATGATGTTCTTATCGCTTACCACTATCGCTTTTGGGGTTATGCATTAGAGACAGCTGCATTCACGCTAATAGGGCACCATCTAAACGCTGAGACGACACGTATGAACTATGGTTTAGCAAAAACCTAAGTCGCGCTTGTTAAAGTTTGGGGCCATGCTTATGTGAAGAAACTTCAACCGATAAGCTCAACCCAAATCGGAGAAATGTGTCTTCATAGGATACCCAAAAGAGACTGGTACACCTTCTATCACGATCCGGGGCAAGATTTTCGCAAATTCGGATCCTTTCTACGAAGGAGTTTCTCCAAAGAAGTGAGGGAAGGAAAGTAGAACTTGATGAAGTAACTTACTCCCCTTATTGAAAGTAGTCCATCACAAGAACCGGTTCCCGGAAACTACACCCATTAGTGAGGAAGCTAATGATATTGATCATGAAACTTGAGCAAGTTTCATAACCTCGATGTCACTAGTAAGATCCCCGGTGGTACGGTAATCCTATTCTAGAAGTCATGTTACTTGACCATGATGAACCTACGAACTATGAGGAAGGATGAGCCCAGATTCGCAAAATGGCTAGAAGCCATGAAATCTGAGATGGGATCCATGTATGAGAACAAAGTATGGACTTTGGTTGATTTTCATGATCGGCAAGCCATTGAGAATAAATGGATCTTTAAGAAGAAGAGACGCCGATGGTAATGTAATCGTTTAAACCCGATTGTTAAGGTTTTCGACAAGTTCAAGGGGTTGACTCATGAGTCTTTTCACCAGAGCGATGCTTAAGTCCGTCTGAATCATGTTAGCAATTGCTGCATTTTATGATTATGAAATTTGGCAAATGGATGTAAAACTGCATTCTTGAATGGATTTTGAAGAAGAGTTGTATATGATGCAACCAAGATTTTGTTAATCCTAAAGGTGCTAACAAAAATTGCAAGCTCCAAAGATCCATCTATGGACTGCAAGCATCTCGAGTTGAATATACGGATAAGTTGATCAAAGCATAAGTTTTAATGATTTGGAGCCTCGTTTACAATAAAGTGAGGGAGCACACCCTTTTCCGATAAATATATGTGAGTAAATATTGTTGATCGAAATGATGTAAAAAATTTCGAAAGCATAAAGGAGTATTTGAAAGGAGTTCTTAAAAGAAAGACCTCAAGAAGTACTTATATTTGAGCATCAAAATCTATTGAGATAGATCAAGATGCTTGATAAGTTTTTCAATAAGTACATACCTTGTCAAGATTTTGAAGTAGTTCAAATGGAAAAAAAGAAAGAGTTCTTGCATGTTGCAAAGGTGTGAAATTGAGTAAGACTCAAATCTCGACCATGGCGTAAAATAGAAAAGAGAATGAAAGTCATTCCCATGCCTCAATCATAGGTTCTATAAAGTATGCTATGCTATGTACCAAACCTATTGTATACCTTGTTCAATTTTAAGGATTACAATAGTGATCTAGGGTAGATCATCGACATTGGTCAAGAATATCCTTAGTGAGGACTAAGGAAATATTTTCGATTATGGAGGTGATAAAAGAGCCCGTCAGAAAGAGTTACATCGCAAAGCACCGATCCGTATGACTCTAAGTCTCAATGATACATATTGAAAGGGGAGCAATTAGCTAGAGTAGTCGCGAGCATTGTAGACATAGAATATTTTAATACATACGGCTCAATGGAAGACCGGTGACTAAACTTCTCACGAGCAAAATATGATCATACCTTAGTACTTTTTGGTTGTTAATCACATAACGATGTGAACTAGATTATCACTCTAGTAACCCTTTCGATGTTGATCACATGACGATGTGAACTATGAGTATTAATCACATGATGGAATATTGGTGTTAAATCACATTGATGTGAACTAGATTATACTTAGTGCAAGTGGGAGATCAAGGAAATATGCCCTAGAGGCAATAATAAAGTTATTATTTATTTCCTTATATCATGATAAATGTTTATTATTCATGCTAGAATTGTATTAACCAAAATAATAGATGTGTGAATACATAGACAAACATAGTGTCACTAGTATGCCCTACTGACTAGCTTGTCGATCAAAGATGGTTGTGTTTCCTAGCCATAGACATGAGTTGTCATTTGATTAACGATCACATCATTAGAAGAATGATTGATTGACTTGACCCATTCCGTTAACCTAGCACTTGATCGCTTAGTATGTTGCTATTGCTTTTTCATGACTTATACAAAGTTCCTAAACTATGAGATTATGCAACTCCCCAACGGAGGAACACTTTGTGTGCTACCAAACGATTTCGAGATTAGGATTTGTCACCCACCGGAGGTATCTCCCCTTTTGCACATCACTATAAGCCTTGCAAGCAATGTGACTAATGAGTTAGTTATGGATGATGCATTATGTAACGAGTAAAGAGACTTCCAAGAACGAGATTGAACTAGGTATTGAGATACCGACGATCGAATCTCGCAAGTAACATACCGATGACAAAGGAACAACGATGTTGTTATGCGGTTGACCGATAAAGATCTTCGAGAATATGGGACAATATGAGCATCCGTTCCCTTATTGGTTAACCGAAATGTGTCTCCCATGTCTATATAGTTCTAACCCGTAGGGTCCCACGTTAAGGTTTCGGGATGCTTATATTATGAGTTTATGAGTTTTGATGTACCAAAGGAGTTCGGAGTCCCGGATGAGATCGGGACATGGAGGAGTCTCAAATGGTCGAGATGTAAAGATCGATATATTGGATTATATTCGACTTGGAAAGGTTCCGAGGATTCGGTATTTATCGGCCCGGGAGTTGGGAATTCGCCGGGAGAAGTATTGGGCCTTATTGGGCCATGGGGAAAGAGAGAGGGGCTTAGGGCAGGCCCGCTTCCCAAGGCCTAGTCCAATTAAGAGGGCCGACCCCTCCTTCCTTCCCCTTTCTCTTCCCTTCCTTCTCCCACCCTACCGAAAGGAGGAGTCCACCCCGGGAGGACTCCCCTTTGCCGCCTCCTCCTTGGTCGGCCCTCCCCCTTGCTCCTTTATATAAAGGGGGGCACCCCATGACACACAAGTTGATTTCGTGATTGTTCCAGCCGAGGCGGCCCTCCACCATATTCCACCTCGGTCATATTGCGGGTGCTTAGGCGGTCCCCGGTAGAAACATCATCGCCACCAAACCGTCGGCCGACGAACTCATCTCCAATTTGCTTGATCGAGTCCGGGATCGCCATCGAGCTGAACGTGTTGAAATCGGGCCGACGCTCGGTACTTGATCGGTCGATCGTGAAGATTAGACTACATCAACCGCATTGTCATAACGCCTGCTTATGGTCTACGAGGGCGTGGACAACACTCTCCTCTCGCTATGCATCACCATGATTTGGTAAAGGAAATTTTTGAAATTACTATCCCCAAGAAAAGGCATGCAAGATAACAATACGCATGCAAGGGGTGATGAATGGCTTCTTCATCTTCACCCATCTTAATCTGATGATACCCAAATACGCCCAGAATGATAACCGGTCGCACCGCAGAAATCAACAATTTTATCAATACGGGAAGGAATGGATCTTTTGGACAAACATCAATGAAATCGCCATAGTCAATACATAATATATTTTTTCCATTAGCCTTAGGCACCACTATAGGGTTGGGCAAGTCGGATGCCATACTTCGGATAAAACTAGCCTTTATCAACTTTCCAATTTACCCGGCGATGAACTCCCGCCACCCCGGCTTGTCATTGAACTTTTTGATTGCCGCCCATTTTTCCGCAAGTTTGTGGTCAATCACCTCTGGGGACCCCGGGAGATCAGACGGCCCGACACGAAGAGGCTGATATTCTCCGAGAAAGGCGGAGTGCGCCCTATTTGTCGAGAGGCCAACACCGGGGATGGCTGCCATCCTCCAGATAGGCACTTGTTTGGTCTCAGCGCCGGGGAGCTGGCTAGCTTTTACTTTTTAGGTAGGGGACGGCCTCCCCATCGCCTTCCCACAATTTGGAGTGCTTGCCGATAGGTCCGTCGATTGGATTCCTCCCCACTAGCACTAGGCCCAGGGGATGAGCCATTGTGGGTGGCCACACCACCGGGCGCCAATGTCGCCACGGGCTTTGCCCGACCTTCTTAGCTTTATTTGCAAACTGCATACGACATCCTTCAGATCCCCATGCAGAGTGATGACCCATTTGGTCCGAAATCTTAACAATGTTATACAACCCATGGTATAGGAGGCAAACTTTGATAGCAGTCCTACCCAGCAAACCATTGGGTAGTGGGTATCGGCGACATCGAAGACAAGGGTCTCCGTCCGGTTATCGGGGCCCCCAAATGTGACAGGGAGCGCCACTTTCCCAAGGGGTTCCATTTCAATCCCGCTAACACCACGGAAACCCACGGATGGAGACAATTGGCACGAGGGTTCTCCATCTGCTCAAAGGCCAGAAGGACAAGAGGTTGATGTGCTTCCGGTCGTACATCAACTTGCGACTGGACATTGTTGATGGTTGGCGACAGGAGAGGGGCGGCAGACCCACGTCTTCCGGAAGGTGGGCAGGATGATCACTGACATCTATGACAAGGGGACGTCCGCCCACGGACCGCTCGGCAAGTGGGAGGAACCAGGTTTTGGGATCGGACCAGTTTTTGCCTAGTTTATTACACGGCAAGTCGGTTTACATGGGCAACATCGGGTTACCGATCAGTTTTCCCGAAATTTTTTCATTTTGCCCGGGTTAGTTTTTGGAAAAAAACCGGATCAGTTTTTAGATGTAACGGGCAACCGGGTTAGGATAAGTTTTGGAAAGCCGTTTTACCGTTGTTCTCGGCGTTGTTTTTGGCCAAAATCACTAGCCGGGAAGTTTTCCCCAGTTTTCATTCAACCGTCATTAGAACCGGCCCAAACCGACACTTGCCCGGGCAGCTTTTGGCCTTTGGAAAAGACAAACAGGCCCCTAACAAACCGGTTAAATCTTGCGGAAGAAATTTTTAGAAGGTTTAAAAGCGGAAAAATGGCGTTTTCCCGTTGAAGAAAAAACAAAATTTAGAGGGGTAACGTACAACCAAGGCGTTTGAGGGAGAAAGAATAATATATGGCGTCCACCCTTGGTCCCCTAGCAGGTTTTAAGTTGAAACATGAAGGAAACTATACAAGATATTAATTCTAAAACCGCGACTAAAAAAAAGAAACTTTAAAGGCACGAGCTTTCGCAAAAACAACCACCCTTTCCAAACAAAACCCTCCCAAAAAAAGGTTTTTAGATCGAAAACTAGGGCCGTGCCAAAACTGCGCTTTCCCGGCCGGGGTCAAAACCGAGGGGGCCCGAGGGAACGCGGAAATCGCGGGCGCCAAGCCTTCGTTGGGTTTTCGGCGGCGCTTTATTGCCCCTTTTTTTTTTTTCCGATCAAAACTTGATCGGGTTTGCGGTTTGGGTTTGATCGGAGTTGGGCTAGGAAGCGGTTTTTCACCGCCGCTGTGTTTGTCCCTTTTTGCCACAGGTCGCAAACAACGAACAACTACCCCAACCCCCTTTCCATGGTATCTACGAAGCGACCCCCTACCGCCCCGGCTTCCTCCGGCCGCCCGGCGGCGGCCTCACCCGGCCCCGCCCCGGCCCATTTGGGTTCATCCGGGGCCGGTCGCTCCTGGAGTTTTTTCCAGCCCTGCCGGTTTTTCGCTTCTCCCGGCCTTTTGATCGGCCCTTTTTTTTTCCCCATTCGGATCGGTTTGCCCCCCCCCGCCGACCCCGGCGCTTACCCACCCGCCCCAGCAGCCCCCCCCGCGGTCCACGACGCCGGGCCCCGGGCCGCCCCGTTCCCTCCCCTTCCGCTACGGCCCAATCCTTCGCCCGCCGCCCCGGACGCCCGGGCCTCCCGCGCCCCTCGCGACGCCGCACCGCCCGCCCATGATAGCACCCGCCCGCCCCTTCGCGACCCGGGGTCTACCCGGGCCGACGCCGACGCTCCCGGGCCCAAGGGCGCCGCGTTCGGGGCGCCGGGTACGCCGGGCCGGCGCTTTTGCCCGGGCCGGCCGAGTCCCCGTCCCGCCGCCGCCCCATCCCCTCCGCCACCACCTATCGGGCGCCCCCCTGCGACGGTTGTCCCCGCCGCCGCGCCCCCCGCCTGGGCCCAGCCCGCTGGTTCGCTCCGCAGCCGAAGTCGCCCCCGGTTCGGACCCCCACCGCGACACGCTGGCCGCTCCGGGCCCCCCAGCCGGCCGCCCGTGGTTCTCCTCACAAACCTGACCGCCCGGTAACTCCCACCGCTTCTTCTCAAGGCCGCCCGCCACGGCCCGCCGCCCCCGAGCCCCGGGGCTCCCGCCTCGCTACCGTGTTCCCGCTTATTGGGATGGCCCAACAAAAGGCTTCTTTCCGAGCCCTCGGAAGTAACCCAAATTAAGCGGTTTCACTTTGAAACCAGTGGGGACCGAAGTTTTCCCCGTGGTGGGCAAAGGCGCAAAAGCTGTATTATTTCCCGCTGCCCGCCAATAAACCCGGGTTCCGGGTTATGCCGCGGCCGCCCCGGGGTAGGCGAACTGGCCCCCACCCGCCGCCCCAGGCCGCCCCGCGGCACCGACGGAACGCTTGCCGCCGGGCCCGCTTGGCCCCCCTCTTGGCCCCCACCGCTGCCGGCCGCTGCCGCCGTAAAGGCCCCTGCTCGCTCCGCCCGCCCACCGCCGACCAGTGGTATTGTGGTTGGCGCGGAAACCCACCGCCGCTTCGGTTTGGGTTTTCCTTAAGCACGGCCAAAACACCGGCCCCCCCTTTTCCCACCCCTTCTCCTTTCATAGAAGGGCCGGGGCTTCTCCCCGAGTAAACTTTAACAACCCGGAATTCTCGGCAAATTTGCCAAAACCCCAGTCCCTTCGCCGGTTTGACTTTTGAATGGTGACACGGGCCTTTCTGATGGCCGGGCAAACCCGGCTGCGTCGCCCCGGGCCTCCCCGCAAGCCCCAGCTAAATTTCCATGGTAGAGCCCGGTTTGGAACACCGAGGTTTCGCCAGTGTGCCCGTGGTTGGAACCCCCGACGGGTCAACACATTCCCCCGGGCGAACACCTTAAAATGGCCCCACGATAATCGGGGCCCCGGCCTGTGCCCAGGCATTTTTGACAGCCACCCGACCACATCACCACCATTGCCGAGGCTACCTCGACCACGGTCCAACAACCGTGGCCCAAATGACAAAGGACAAAGGGTCCGCTTGAGAACCTGGGTTTTCCCCCTCGGCGGCCATCAAGGTGGGGGTCCGGGCCTTTCGATTTTTGCCCACCGTCGGCCCCTTGACCCGGGGATTTAGAACGGTTGTATAGGAAAGAGGTGGATTTTTCCCTTGCCTTTCTCCAAGATTAGTACTTCTTAAAGTCAAGGCTCGCAATAAACCCTATTCCACCCTTTTCTCTCTCCCTTCTTTTCTGGTTTTTTTTCCGAGTAAATTTGCCAAACAGATTTCTCCTAGTAAAAGTTAGCAATTTGCCTTATTTCTCTTGCAAAGTTGCGGCTTATTATTACCCATGTGAGGTTGTTTGGGAGGAAAAATATGTGCCAATTTTGTTTATAGAATTTTTGAGGTCAATTAAACAGTCAAAGGGGTAATAGCCTTTATCCCCAGATCAAAGCCGCTTAAACCTTTGTAACCGGACCTTGGTTTTTTCATGGATATATAAAAGGTGGTGGATTGTTGGTATTGTTATTATTTACCCGACGGTTTGTTTTCCAAGCCAATGTTAAAAATCGCGGTCGCCTTGAAATATTTGGAATCCTTAAATTAATAGTTGATCGGTTATGATGCAAAGAAGATTTACTTTGGAGGTATTTGACGATCCAAATTTGTCAAGGAATTTTAACCATTTAAAATTTTTTTTCATTTATGAGGGCATTTCCATTTCCGAGACACAGAATCAAGAAGAACCGGGTAAAAGGATTAGGTTATCGAGTGATTGAAATCTTGATAATTTTTTTTTAAAAGGAGGTTTGTTTGTTGATTAAATGCATAGGTATTGTGAAAAAGGGTAAACGAGCATTAAACCGGTTTATAGAGCCGCATAATGTATACATTATGGGGCCCCAACGGCTAGCCGGGCCGCCCATTTACCTTTCTTTTAGAGGTTGTCACAACCACAAGGGTTCGGATGTTGTGGCCCGGGCCCCAAATTTTGACCCCGGAAAGGATATAGGCCTAAAAAAACCCTTCCCCCTGGTTTCTTCCTCCTTCCCTCTCTCTCTCTCTCGTCTTCCTCTTCCCTCGAGCTCACCACAAAATTTGCCCAAAATTTGTCAAGATTTGAAGGCCCCCATCCATTCAAATGATCACAAAGGTTAGCAACTTTGTCCTTTCATCTCTCATTGCTAGATTAGCTCTTGCAATGCTTTATATAGTTATTAATTTGTGAGTTTAGTAATTTGGGAGGAAATATATATATGTGCTAGTATTTGATTTATATGCAATTTGAGGTCAAAAATAACACTTAGTTTGCATATGTAGGTGTGGTTTACTTAGTGCCTTCTAAATCTCCGTCAGAATCACCGCCGATCGCCTCAGACTGTCTCACACCGGCACCACCTTGTGGTGAGCCTCTTGTTCATGTAATTTTATATAAAAATTGATGTTTGTGTGATTTGGATATATAGTTAATCATGTAATAATTATCTTACCCGACGTTGTTTGTTATACATAGTGCCATGGTTTTGATATCCGCCCCGCCGGCCCTCGCCCTTGTTATGATTCGATGTGGTATATTCTCTTTAAAACTATTAGTTGCATTTCGTGTTTATGACAAATTATGCCCATCAAGTTGATATAGATATTTTTATCTAGGAGGTATGTGAACCGAAATTCCAACCGACCCTATTGTCGAGAGGTTAAATTTAGTTGAAAGAGAAAACGAGTACTTGAAAGAAAAATTGAAAAGAATTAGGGGAGAAGATGGAATTGAGTTGCATGTTGCCGATGTCGCCGATGATCACAAGATCAAGATGGAGAAAATGCGCTGAAGAATAGAAAGATTAGAAAATATGCCATCGATAGTGAGGCTTGGTATCATTATGCTGTTGGATCAATTGTTACCTTTAGTTGCGATCTTGATCGCATTTGTTGTTGCATTTAAATGCTTTAGCTAGAGAGTTATTTGTTTGTTGCATTTAAGTGTTGTATGAACTTTATGTATGAACTTGTATTAATTATGTCTATTCGTGTTGGTAATGAAGATGAGCCGCAATGGATGTACGATGACCGATGCTCACCCCAGTTCGTTGAGGGGCGTATACTTTTTCGCTATGGCCGAGGCAAACAAGCGGGCAGATGGTTTTATGCCTTGTCCATGTGGTGTATGTAAGAATGGTCACACTTACTTCTACGCCAAGAACCATTCACGCCCACTGCTTGAGTCCGGTTTCATGCCCCACTATAATGTTTGGACCAAGCACGGAGAAAGAGGGGTTATGATGGAAGACAATGAAGAAGAAGAGGACGACGACAACTATCCCGCCATGGGTTCCCCGAATACGATGATACAACAATGGGGAAGAAGCTGGCCGTAATGCGGAAGAAGCTGAGCTGGCAATGCGGAAGAAGTGAAGAAGAGGCATCGATGACCCTTGATGATCTAGGTCGGGCCATTGCCGATGCAAAGAGAAACCGCGCAAGTGATTTGGAGAAGAAGAAGTTGCACAGCATGTTAGAGGATCACAAAAATTGTTGTACCCAATTGCATGAGGTGACAAGAAAAGCTGGGCACCACATCGAATTGCTGCAATGGAAGGCGAGAATGGTGTATCCGACAAGGATTTGGAAAGTTGTTGGTAATGATAAAGGATATGCTTCTAAAGGACAAACGAATTGCCCGAGAGTACGACGAAGCAAAGAAGGCTGTCTGCCTCTAGGGTTAGAGGTGCAAAAGATACATGCATGCCCTAATGATTGCATCCTGCATCATGTGAGTACGAGGATTTGAACGCTGCCCGGTATGTGGTGCATTGCGCTATAAGATCAGCCGCGATGAGCTCGGTGATGTCGAGGGCGAGCGCCCAGAAGAAGATTCTCGCTAAGGTGATGTGGTATTCTCCTATAATACCACGGTTGAAACATTTGTTCCAAAACAAAGAGCATGCCAAGGCGATGAGATGGCACGAGAAGACCGTAAGAAAGACGGAAAGTTGAGAGTACCACGACGGGTCGCAGTGGAGAAAAATCAAAGAATGTACGGAAGGAGTTTGCGATGACGCAAGGAGCGTATG
>JAHHZJ010008261.1:0-19352 GCA_021437245.1 Aegilops speltoides | reverse complement strand
GAAAGGTGTCAAAGGTTAGAGGTTCATGGCAATATGGGATGGCTGGACAAACAGTAATAGGTTGCGCAAAGATAGCGAAAGAACGAGGCAACTAGCATAGCAATGATAGTAGTGAGATCCAAGGTAGCGGTCATCTTGCCTGAAATCCCGCAAGGAAGAAGAACGAGTCCATGAAGAAGACGAACCACACGTAGACGAACACATCCTCACGATCGCAACGAAACGGGAACTATCGAGAAGAAGCACACAACATGGTAAACACACCACACATGAACAAGGCATGATGCACAACAAGCATGATGCATGACCAAGCTACATGAAGCTACTCATGACAAGAGAAGATGCAAACAAGAACAACACATCAAGGCAAGTTTAAATGAGGCCGGGAACAACATATAACAATTCCGGTAAGTCCTCATATGCATATTTCGAAATTGGTCCAGAACTGAATAAAACTTATGTTGAAGTTGTTAAACAGCAAGTTAAGATGCACCAAGATGATCTACATGAAATTCTAGTCAAGTTACATATAAAGTTCATTAGATTTGGAGCTACGGTCTAGAAGATATGAGCAAAACAAGTTAAATATGGCATCGATGCAAAATGCACCCAAACATCAAGCAAACATACCAAAACAAGGATGCAACATGATAATATGAAGCTACATGCAAAAACAAGCAAGTTTCATATAGAGCACATTCAAAACGGAGCAACGGTGCAACAAACACACACTAAACAAGTCATAGCAACAATCTGTCCAAAACAGCAACTAGGCATCTTACAAGCATCAAAACAATATGCTACAAAGACCCCAACATAATAACAAAAGGCATGGGCATGAAGTACACGTAAAGCATAACAAAACATGAACACTGAGCTATCTCTGTGAAACAACTAGAACATGCTCCAAAACACATGGAGATATTGCAAATAATAATAGCCAGATTTATCAAGTAACATCAAAGTTGCAATGTTTAGAGCTAGCAAACAACATGTTACAGAACTTATCATGATAAACAAAGGCATGGCATAAATCTACTAATTTCATATATCAAAAGACCCTTACTGACCATGAGCCAAAAGGGCACGGAAAATATGATGGCACCCATGTAAACATGGCAAGTTATATTACGATTCATACATGGCAGAACAACGATAAGTAGGCATGTTCGTGAGCTCGAACCACTCACCACAGAGAAATACATGGCATGGCAAGGCAACCAACAGTAAGAAGACATGTTTATGAAGCTAAGCATGGCAAGAGCAAGTTCATAGGGTACATGGATCACTAGGAAAACACATGGGAACAAGTGAACTTAATGTTATCAGCCGACAAACAACATTTTCAAGCAACTTTAGAGCAAGATATGAACATGTTCCAGCAGGCTATAATTGCAACCAAGGGCATGAATACATAGAGCAAGACATGTATATCAAAACATGTTTATAGAGAATCTCTAGATTATGCATAGAATGATACTGGAAGCATGTTAACATAGCAACAAAATATAATAGAATCTGTTAGGAAAACAAAGAACAAAGAATCTACCCTACTTTACAAGCTTGATACACTCAGCACACAACTCACAAAAATACAAGGTCAACACCCTGAAAGATGGTATGGCATAGTTCAACATTCATGTAGACATCAACCTCATAGGATGCACACATCAATCATGGCAAAATGATAAACAAAGAAGTTATAATAGCCAGCAGATTAACATCAAGATGCACTCTTCCAACAAAGATTTCTGCATCAAGATGAGCTCAAATGAAAATAATGCAATGGAATGAAATGAAGTACTCGCTGAGACGAACAATTTGACATAATAAACGCAAGAAAGCGGAGCTACGGATGCTAAGATGTGATGGCATGAACATGGCATGAAAATTACCCAAACGGGACTTAGTGAAAATATGGACCTCGCAGGGTGGGTGGATGATGTCCGGGCTAAACCGACACGCCCGGGCGGGCGGCCGACGAAGCGGGCCCCACGGGTCGAGGACGACCGGGCAACGGCGGCACGCCGCTTCCCATGAGGTCGGAGGAGGCCGGAGGCGACGACGGGCGTTTCGACCGGATCTCGGCCGGGCGGGCGGGGCGACAGGAGAGGCGGGCGCCGGCGGAGGCGGCGAAGCGGGCGGCGGCGGACGGCGGAGGTGGTGTACGGCGGGCGGGCGGAGGCGTCAGACGGGCGGGCCGGCGGACGGCGGCGGCGAAGGCGGCGATACGGCGGCGGAGTATATGAGGGCGGAGCCTCGCGGCGGCGATGCCGGCGGGCACGCGCGCGAGGCGCAGGGCGACCGAGTAGCGGAGGCGGCGGCTCGCGGGCGGGTCCGACGCGACGCAGGCGCTGACGGGCGACGGGCGAGGCGCGGGTACAAGGCCGGGCGGCCTCGGATGGACTTCGGCGATCAAGCGGCGCGCGAGAGAGAGAGGCCGATGGACACGTGGCGGGCGTGGAGATTGTGTGGGAGACGGCGGAGCTGACGTGGCGCCTGTGATTGGTCGGGTGACGCGTCCGGCGGATTTGTCCGCGGGCGGACACGCCCCGCAATGAGAGGGAATTTTAGGGTTTCGGGATCACATATTTATAGGTAGAGGGAGCTAGGAGAGTCCAAATGAGGTGCAGCGCCACGCGATCGTGATCAAACCACCAAGAGCATGGAGTGGAGTTTGCTGGGTTTTGGGCCACTTTGAAGGTGTTGGGCTGCAACAAAGAGGGCTTTATGTTACCCTGCTAACTGCTGGAATATCAAACGACCTCCAAATGACACGAAACTTAACAGCGGTTCATCGGTGCTATACCAAGGTCAGCTGGCAAACCTCGGGCCATTCCGAGAAAGTTTAATACCCACACATGAAAAGAGGCAAAAGGGGAACGCCGGAGGACATAGGAGCGCCGGATTGCAAAACGGACAACGAGGAAAAGGCTCAGATGCATGAGACAAACACGTATGCAAAATGAAATGCACATGATGATATGAAATGCAGATAATGACATGATGAAATGCAACATGCAAGAAAATGACAAGGCAACAACAACGAATAACTGGACGACACCTGGCACATCGGATCCGGGGCGTTACAACACTCCACCACTATTTAGAGGATCTCGGCCCGAGATCTAGGATGGCACCGAGGGAAAACGGAAGAGGAAGAGAAGAGGTAAAACTAAGTTGCTTCTTTGACCAATGAGTGAAACCAAAGAACCTTGAGAGGTTGAACAAATTGAAAGAAACAAAAACAACGGCCCAATCATGTCTTTGGTCTATAGTTGGGTCAGCTCGGCTCGTGGCTTACCACCTCACGCTCCGCAAGTTTGGCCAAGGTAGTAAAGGAGATTCGACCAGAACAGAGCCGTGCAAAGGTGTTGCAACACGATATATGCATCGCCCTGCTCATGTCTTTGATCGGCTTTCTCCGTGTTGCAAAGGTGTCGTAATCCGGATTGCCGCTCATGCAACAGGGCTAGTCCTTAGCCCCACCTATGGACTCCTATGGCTAAGTGAAGGTAATAAAGTCAGATAGTCCGATTGCCTAGTTCATCTAGCGGGACGCCTCCACGGGCCAAGACATTGGATAAAGAGCAGATACACGTTTTTGAACACCCTGTAATTTCTTTCAAGCGTAAATCGATGACCGCAATCTTGAGAAATATAACGATCAACAGAGGATAAACCGACAAAATCATAAGGCGCAAGTATAAATATTTCACATCATGAGTTCATTTCATGGTCTTTACAAACTGAACTCCACTATTAAAATATGATATCCTTTGAACATTGGCCCTCTTTAATTCGGGCTCCTCGAGGACCTCACCGGCACTCTCTCCGCCTCCGGTGATCCTTGCTCTCGGCGCGTTCATGGTAATTTCGTGGCCTTCATTTTCTACCATTGCACCTTGACACGGGCGAAGGCCATCTGGCACCTTCGGCAGGCCAAGCACTTTATGGCCTTGATCCGAGGACGCGATTGACTAGCCGCCACGAGAGCCCTGAAGTAGTTGCGGGCATGGGCCCGGCGGCCACGCCTAGACTATCGTCCCTTCATGGCCAAGTTGGCCACCCTATGCAGCTCGGTCACCGCTTTAGCTGATTGCTATATGTTGATGCTCGGGCGCAAGATATCGCGACTGTAACAGCAGCCTTGCTGAGTTCCTCTTCGCTCTAAGAACTCGCAAGGCCAAAACACCTCGGCAGATCCATGAACGCTACCGAGAACTCTAAACTCGTCGCCAAGATGTATCTTCCACTTGTAAATTTACTCAGAGAAGAAAGGCCTTACCAGCCGCTATCCGCTCGCCTTAGATCTCCTGGCGAGCGCCTGGCCTCAACTCGGGCCTCCTTCATGCTCGAGAGCTTTGGCGAGTTCGAGGCTTGATCTCGAAGTCTTCGCCTCCAAGGACTTGCACTTCAGAATGGCGCCCTTGAGCTTTGCTCGACTACGCCCACCTGCGCCTCTGTTTTTGGCGGGTAGTCCGTCCGCCCAGCCTTCTCGCTTTGTCAGGCCGCCCTGCTCACCTCGCCTTTTTTTGTCTTGGGCAAGCGCACTTGAGGGACTCGACTCGATCAAGGCCAACTATGAGTATAATCAAAAATTCAATAAGTTAAAAGAATTAGCCCACATATCACTTTTGGTATGTAAAGTGTCAGATACCGCTGCTTCATCAAACCGCTTGTCGACGCGTTGAGCTCCTTAGTGAAGCTTCCAATTGAGCTCGAAACCTCTCGCAGCTTTTGCAAGAGTCGCCAACATGGATGCCTGTCTCACACATTAACATAGTATGTTAATAATTTGACCAGGGAACCTCTGTCCGGATTGTTCTAATCCGGACAGAGTCTCATATGAAAAACTTGTTAGAGAATTACATCGCATACCTCAAAGCCCATTAGTAGGCTATTGAAGGCACCATTCGGTCCGCCTTTCGCAGACTGAATCTTTTCCATAACCGCACCCATCGCAGGTGCGGTGCTCTCCATGATGGAAGCGCTGCAGCGCCTCCTACAGAAGCGTGAGCGCCTCCGGATTGGAGGAGGCCACTGATGGAGCCATTTCTCCTCCCTCCGTCAAGGGGGTGTTGATCTCGAACCCGAACCATATTGGTCTCCGGACGGTGTTCGGCAGGGCCCGAACTGTTGAGACCTCCGCCTCGATGGACATGGGGGTCATCATCCTCGATCCGCAAAGATCCGAGGTATTAACCTTGGCCGCCTCCGGATGACCTCGCCCGCCTCCTCCTCGAATTGGAGAGGTCCTTGGGATGACACTCGTGTCCCCATGACAAAGGGGGAGGGAGCTCATGATGGTCCGGCTACCGCCTCTTCAGAACTCCGAGAGTTCCCGACGAAGACGAGGTGTTCGAGATATCACGTGGAGGGCTGAAATGCAAGCAAAGATACAATTTATATAAAAGAGGTGGGTAAGCGAAACTAAAAGTAAGGTTTTGATTCTCACGACGGCCAGGCTTCACCGAAGCTCTCTCTTGGGCTGTGTTCGACTCCGAGTCCGAATCGACCGAGAAGGTAACCTTCTTCCTCTTCGACGTCCGCCCTCCGATTCTCTGAGGTCGCTTGCCTTCTTCCTCCTCAACTTAAGAGGAGAATCGCCTCCACCACCTCCTCATCCTCCTCTTAGTCCTCGCCTTCCTCATGAGAGGAGATGACCTCGGTCCCTCCGGACATAGCATACAAAAGACCTCTCGGCTCCTTGCCCTTCTTCTTCCTTCTTCTCTAGCTACCGGTAGGCGCCGAACCAGATCTCCGGCCACCGGGAGTGATCTGGGTCTTCGGCAACGGAGCTGCATTTTGATCCGATCCGCTTTGTCCAACCCTATAAAGAAGTGGGCTTATAAGATCCATATTGACCAAGAATATAGACTGACATACCTTTGAAAGCTAATACTTACCGGGCGTGGCCGGATTCTCTGTCGAGTCCGACATCTTCGGTCTCCATAGACCAGCTCTTTAGGCCTTGAAGAGCACCTTCCATATTCCTTCAAGCCAGTCAAGATGTGCTCCTGGTCCGCGTGCTCCTGGACTGAACTCCCACATGGGGAGGCCCGTGTTAAGGGGAGGATGCGGCGAAGAGCATGCTCGCACTACATTGGTGAGACCAACTTTTTGCTGACATGTTGGTGATGCGCCTCAAAGATTCCCGCATCTCTGCTTTTGGACCCCCAATCGAGGCCCTTAGCGGTCAACAAAGTGAGCCTCATGGGGGGTCCGGATTTGAACTCCGGAATTGCCGCCCATTTGGTGTTGCGCGGCTCGGTGATGTAGAACCATTCTTGCTGGCAGACCTTGACGGTCTCGATGAACGCCACCTTGGGCCATGTGGTGTTGGGAAGCTTGCTAATCATGGCTCCCGCCAGAGTCCGCATGTCGCCTGGGCCGACCACCTTCGGTTTCACATCAAGATTTTAGCCATAGGCCAAGTGTGGGGGATGCGGAGTAAAGCCTCGCACACGCATTTATGAACACCGAGATGTCGAGAAAGAGTTCGGGCTAGATCATGGAAGTTCAGCCCGTGAATAGAACATGAGTCCCCGAACGAAGGGGTGGAGTGGAAAACCTAACCTCTAAGGAAATGGGGAGGAAAACGACTTTCGCCGCCACCGGAGTAGGGTAGATTTGGCCTCGTCAGGAGCCTGTGCACAATGTTTGCGTCAGTACTCTGCCAAGCACCGAGATCCTTTATCTCCTTCTCTCGCGATGGAGGAGGCCTCCACTTTCCATTGGAACCGGATCCGCCATGGCTGGAGAAGATGGTGGCGCTTGGGAAGACGGAAGCTTTTTTGGGCACCGGAGCTTGAGAGATTGGAAGGCAGAGGTCGAGAAGGCATGGGGAAGAAAGGAGGAGTCTGTTGACTCTTATAGGCATTAGAAATGCCAATCACCCCCCACTTACACCTTGAAACTCGCCTATTCCCAATGTGAGCATGCGCAGAATCAGCCATTACTCAAATCTTATTGATGAGCAATCCGAATGAGTGTGATGATTCTATATTTTGACGGACGGGCCAAGGGGGCTCACTCCTCAAAATACAAAACGAGGGTGTGAAATGGTTCAAAACATTGAAGGGTCAAGTCTAACGCTTCACCGAAAAAGTTGTCAAGAAAGACACTATTCCTATTTTTATAAATCCCGCCTTTAAGTGCTAAGGGTTGTGTTGATTATACAAAGTCAATACAGTCCTTTTGTGAAGGAAAGCTGATGTATGTTATTCAAGGAGAGGAACCCGCCGCAATGCCGAATACAACTCGCGCGCTTAACACGCCGCCATTGAAGACTGGTCTCAGGGCTATTGAGGAGTCCTCGACTAAGGGTCCTCAAGGCCCGGCCTATTCAATGTTGGCCGGACTAATGGGCTGTCAAGATACAAGGAAGAAGACAACTTCTCATGTCCGGTTGGGACTACCATGTACATGAACGACAAGTTTAGGTGTCCGGATATACTATTTTCTTTCTGTTAAACCGACTTTGTACAACCCTAGGCCCCTCTGGTATCTATATAAACCGGAGGCAGGATCAAAACATTGATAGGCTAGCCAAGCTAGGGTTTAGCCACAACGATCTCGAGATAGATCAACTCTTGTAACCCCTATACCCATTGAATATAATCAAGCAGGAATAGGGTTTTACCTCCATTAAGAGGGCCCAACCTGGGTAAACACTGTGTCCCTTTGATCATTGTTACCATCGATCTTCAGACATACAACTTGGGCCCCCCTATCCGAGATCTGCTAGTTTGACACCGACATCTGCTACTAACATGTTACCAGCCGCATCACAGTAGCAGTATTCCTGTAAGACTCTGCTAGAATGTACATTCGAACGCCGCTAAAGAGGGGGTCATGTACTTGTGACAAGATAGAGAAACACCCATCGTCTCATACTTAGTCAACTTAATGTTCCTTTGTCCAATCTGTACTGGCCTATACTATGCCCTATGGTTCTCATTGTAAAATGTTAGCTCTCACTTAAAATGAAAGATCTATTACCAGTGTTAGAATTCTCATATTCCAGTGATTCAAATTTTGAATCTATTTTCCAGAAATTTCAAATTAAATATATATTAGCAGGGAAAATTAATAATATATGAATTAAATCTTTTTATCTATGAGCGACGGTAATTGTGACAGAAATGTATGTCGTCACCATTGTCTGGTCCCACATGTAAGAAGCCACATCAACATCTTCTGGGCCCATATGTCACCAGACTGACACACGACTTATTGCTGACGGGACCGTCGGTGATAAAACCCACAACGGACCCACACGGAAGCAACCACGTTAGCAACTACTGGCCCCAGTTGTCAGAATATTTGACTGGTCAAATCCATAGACTGATTACTGGTGATGGATTATAGTCACCAAAAATAATGTTAGGTGAAAAATTGTCCTATCATAGGTGACAGTCTGGGCCATTACCGAAAACGACCATCAGTGATGATTTTGTGTTTGTCACCTAAGACACGATCTTGCATGACGGAGGAAGTGGCACCGTCCCGAATTTATTTTCTGTGATGGTGCTTCAGTGATGGTGGGGGTGACGGCCAGCAAACGTCACTAGGGCGGTTTCTGTGATGAAAAACGGTTTTACATGACACAAGTGAAATATCGAAAAATAAAGCAGATTTTGTAGTGTTTGGATGGGCACCCGAAAAGAAGGTGCTCCTTGTTGATATGAGTAGTTTATCATGTCATTAGCTTTGTTAGTTAGTTGCAACAGGTATGGTATGAAATATATTTTGTAGTTTTAAAATAAATAATAGCTATAAAGGTGCGAACTAAGTATTCTGTAGAGTTTTATTATGGATTTTTTCATGCTTTTCATGTCACATATCCACATGCATGCGCGCGCACACACACACATGTAATACATCAATCGAAGAGTTATGGCAAATCATGGGATGTTATTATATGGCTCATTTGTCCATAAATCCACTATATTGATCAACACCAAAGCTCGCCAAAAGACTTTACACAATTCATTACTTAATGATAAGTCAAACAACCATTTTTACATTGGGGAGGCAAATTAGTCTGTTTTTTCCTCTCATACTAGCCGTAAAATTACTTCAAAATAGGTATATACTCCATCTAATGCACATCACTCGCACTATTGTTCTTTCACTTAAACTGATAATTAATAGATTAAAATGGAGAGTAATATATATTTATAAATTATCCACAACCATAATGGTTTGAACATAAAGCAACTACATATAGATCACATATTAAA
Organism: Aegilops speltoides; assembly: GCA_021437245.1. Classification (NCBI taxonomy): domain Eukaryota; kingdom Viridiplantae; phylum Streptophyta; class Magnoliopsida; order Poales; family Poaceae; genus Aegilops; species Aegilops speltoides. The sequence continues at coordinate 10,104 of JAHHZJ010008261.1, read as the reverse complement.
AGATTCACAACAAGAATTACATCTAGATGATTGTTGCGGCTCTGCCGGTAAGATTAAAGTAGGGGTACCTTAGTACCCGAACTTGTGCACGGGCTGTTGCAGCACCTCACGGAAGGCTCGCCTGGCGTCCGCCTGCATCCGCCTGCCATTTCCACTTCATCGCCATTCAAGAACAAAGTGTCAACCAAGTAGATTTAAGCCCCGCAAAAGGAGCTTGTCTGAAGAACAAGGCCCCGCAAGAGGAGCTTGCCGGAAGGCCAACCACCAGGCGCTTCAGAAGACTTGCATGACGCCTCGCAGGTCCCAAGAAGGCCCGGCGACCGCAAGCTTGCCGGGCGCGACAAGAGTGAGGGTCATGGAGGCGCTTGCCGCTGCAAGGCTGCCACCGCACCCAAGCTCCAACGCATCCAACGACGTGTCACCCTGTGGCCATCCCAGAGCACGTGGCGAGGCGCTGCAGCCATGCGGTGCGAGGTGGCAAGCGAGCTAACAAGGAGGCCATCGTGGCGATCGGTGGCGCCCTAACAAATAAGCTTCAATTTGCATCGTTATGCGACCGGACGGGCATTAAATGCCCTTGTCCCCGCCGCCGAGTTAGGTAGGGACACTGCTGACACCGCTGTACCAACCTGCGCTTTTACTCTTACCCCTCTTGCTGCGCTGTTAATTGCTTCGGTGACCCCTTTAGACTATAAAAGGAGGCCCATGCGCACGAGAAGGGGTTCGCCTGCTTGGGGGTTCTACTCACCGACTCATTCGACACCACATCATACCCACGCCTCAGATAAGAGCAAATACAAACACAAAGCAGCAGAGAGTATTATCTCCTCGAGAGCTCCGGCCGGGTAAAATCTCGCGTATCCGCCTCTAATCTGCTCAAGGCGGCGCGCCCGCCCCTTGCCGACCGTAAGGGGCCCCTTGCCCCATAGGTGCTCGTTTCCCCACGAAACCTTTGGCGCCAGTGTAGGTGCGCCGAGGTCGCAATGATCCGATTCCGACCGCGCCTACACGCCGCATCAACATCTTCGCCAACATGCCACCGAAGAAGAAGCTTTTGAGGTAGCCGCCTGCTCGCGATCGTCCTATCGCCACCGGAGCAAACGGGCGGTGGGGCGGACGCCGCGGAGGAGCGGGCGCCGTGGTGGCACTCACGCCATCACTAGGTCCAAAGACAAGGCCCCGCAAGCTTCAGCAGCTCGATATCCACCACGCCTCTCAGAGGTGCAAGATCAACAACGCCACGGTGTTCTCTAGCACCGCGTGCTCGCTGGAGCAAGGCCAAGCTGGTGGGTCGCGGACGCTCGTGACCAGCGCCAAGACGCCAAGATGCCGGGCGCAAGCGAGGTACGGTCGCCGGACGGGTGCTGCTCCTTCCAATCTGGGCCAGGGGCCCGAGCACATCCTGCGCCTCGCCATTGCCGCCGCCGCCACCTAAGACTCCAGAGGAAGCGCCGGCCCGAGCCCAACTGCTTTTAGATTACCCTCCGCGCCACACAAGATTGACGACCGAAGATGGCCATGTATAGCCTCATCGTTTCGCTTAACGGCATAAAGCCCCGCGGTTTAACGATCGAAGCTCCGCAAGATGCCCAGCGCAAGCCGACGCCGACAAGACCGCTGGGGTGCTACCACCATGCACTCCTGCCCTGGCGGCTGAGATCGCCGACTGCCGGGCCAACCTCGACGCCGACTCCATCAAGGTTGCCGGACCCGCGAACCCGCCGCGATCAACGCCAAGTTATCCAAGAGCGACAACATGAAGACGCCCAAACTCGCATTGAGCGTCAAGAGAAGCGCGACGTCAATCCGACCAGCGCTACGGCCCACTCGCCGATATGCATGCGCGCAGGGAATCAGCGCTTGTCAGACGCTGCAGGTTCTGCTCACCCGTGAGCTGCGGCAAGTCCAGAGCTCCACATCAGAACTTCAAGCCGATGTGCCCGAGAAGTACGGCGGCAGCATACATCCATCGGAGTTCTCAGCGCCTACACCATCGCGTGCAGGCTGGGGGGAGACGAGAAGATCCTCGCGAACTATTTCACAGGTGCTCAAGCCCAACGCCGATCTTGATCATGCACTTGCCGGACGGCTCCATCTCTTCATGGGCGGACTGTGTCACCAGCTTGTTGGCGCTTCACGCCAAGGCCAAGCCACATGGCCAGAAAGTTTATTTCATCTACTTGCCCGTAAGGAAGGAGAACCCCGCAAGTACATACAGAGATTCAGCCAGGCATGCGCAACATCCTGACGTCTGACCGCCGCCATTATCGCCGCTGCTCCATCGAACGCATGTGAACCGCAGGATGAGGGAGGAGATGGCGTGCAAGATCAGAGATGTCACGAGCTGTATGCTCGCCGTATAAGTGTGCACGTCAAGAGGGAGGAAACTTCCGGAGAGAATGTAGGAGCGTATGATCTCGACAGTGAGGACGCCGCCCGCAAGGAAGAACCGGAGGCGGAACAATGTAAAGAGAAAGGCTAAGGATGTGAAGGTCGAGCAGTCCGCAACGGAGGCGGCTCCGACAAGGCCAAAGCCGGAGACTCGAGGTCGAGGCTGGTGGCCGACAAGCAGGATGGCTCCAGTAATATTGCAAGATCCACCGCACCAAGGGCCATGACCTCCAAACCTGCAAGAAAGTTGAGCAGATGGCGGAGCTATAGAAAGCTGAGTACGAGCGCCGCAACAAGGAGAAGGCCCAGAAAGGTGGCGGAGGATCCGGCAAGAAGCTTCCCGCCCGGGGAGGGCGCCATGGCAAACCCAAGCAGTGGCAAGGTGACTGACCTCCCCGGGGCTGCGACAAGGACGAAGAAGAAGATGAAGATGATGAAATGGAGGAAGATGAGACTGATGACCAGGAGTTTCAGAAGGCGACGGAGGTTTTGTGCGTTGACGGTGGTGCTTCTCTGCACACCACGCACCGTCAACTCAAACAGTGGGCACGAGAGGTGAGCGCAGCAGAACCATCCGTCGAATCGCGCAAGCCACTCAAGTGGTCCAGCACACCCATCATCTTCGACGTTGAGGACCACCCTGACCGCATCACTGTGGTCGGGTGCTTGCCGATGTTGGTCTCACCAACTATCCGCAACCTCAAAGTCACAAAGATGTTGGTTGACGGTGGGGCCGGCCTGAATCTCATCTCCGCAAGGCTCAAAAAGCTCAAGATCCCCGACAGCCGAGCTCAAGAGACCGTACCTTTCAAGGATAACCGAAGGAGCAAGCTAAAGGGGAAGATCACACCGCCAAAGGATGTTTGGCAGCGAGCTAAATTTCAGTGACGAGAGTCACGCTCAACGTTGCTGATTTCCCATTGCCTTACAATGGGATACTCAGCCGCTTGTTCATGGCAGCCTCGCACTATGCTTATAATGTGCTCAAGATGCTCTGGTCCGATAAGTGTCTTTCGCTCCATACAAGAAAGATGCACTTATCTGCACTCGACAAGATCTACCGGAAGCAAAGCACGCAGCAGAGCACAAACCACTTGCCGCCAAGCTCCCCGGGAAGAAGAAGACAAAGTCCGCAAGAGTAGCTCGATGCCCACTCTGCAAGCGCACTCTTCGAGTGCGCGCCACCGCCGAGGACGCACCATCGAAGCTCCACCGCAAGTGCAAGAAGGCAAAGACAGCTTCACCAGAGAATAAGAAAGTGGCCGCCAAGGAGGATGACACCGTGGTACTTTCACCATCGCGCCACGCTTGATCCTAAATAGGAAAGCGCCCGTTGCTTTCCTCGCGGGCGAATGTCGGCGTGTTTGCATGGCAACCATCCGACATCCCCCTGTTCCTGTGGAAGTAATTGAGCACCACCTGCCGCTCGCCTCACGCACGCCCGCCAAGCGAGAGTCGAAACAAGCAATGGAGCGCCAAGAGTTCATTGCAGAGGAGATCAAGAAATTGGAAGCAAGCAGTTCGGTCCGAGGAGTACTCCATCCAACGTGGTTAGCTAATCCAAAGAGTCGTGGCACAAGGCAAACGGGAAGTGGAGGCTTTGTATTGACTTCACCGATGTTAATAAAGCCTCGTCCCAAGGATCCATTTCCTTGCCGCCAAGACGACCAGATTGTCGACTCAACAGATGTGATCCTGCTTTCATTCCTTGATGCATACTCGATATCATCGATCTTCATGGCGTAAGAGGATGAGGAGAAAACCTATTCATTACTCCATGTGGCACGCATCGCTTTGTACGGATGCCTTTCGACTAAAGAATGCCGGTTCGACATTTGCAAGAGTAGTCACCATGCTTTTGAGCCACAAATGCACGTAAATGTAGAGGCTTACATGGATGATATAGTGGTCAAGAGCGTAGACATAGCAACTTTGATCCAAGATTTGATGAGACTTTTGCAAATCAAGCAAGGTCAATCTCAAGTTGAACCCCGAGAAGTGTGTGTTTGGAGTTCCTTCCGCAAGATTCTCGGGTTCTTTGTGTCCAGAGGGGATCAAGCCAATCCCGACAAGATCAAAGCCATTGAGTAGATCAAGCAATCAAGCGAGTCAAGGACGTATAAAGCTTGCCGCTGTGTTGTTGCCCTCAAGAGGTTCATCTCTAAGTTCTGCTGAGCTACTCGCCATTTTTCAAGATTTTGAAAAAGGCAGGTCCAATGAAATGGACTACGAGAGCGGAGGCTGCTACAGCAGGACTTGAAGAGATACCGCCCTCTACTCCAACACTTGTCGCACCTAAGCCACAAGAGAAGTTGCTGCCATACCAAGCAACCAATCAAGTAGTTAGTGCAAGTTAGGCGGATGAGAGGAAGCGGATGATGAGCCGCTGGTCAGCGGCAAGCGTTGTAGTCCAATGGCTGCTGTGGGGATTCTCACAAATTCTCGGCTTCAAGGATGGATCAGACAGCTGTCGGAGGAAAACAGAAGAAGATGGTGCACAGCACCAATTTCGGCTGCTTCCTCTTCAAGGGGCTAGATCAAGATACTGTGTGTGTAAGTTGCTCTTCGCCTTCTCATGGCCTCGAGGAAGCTGCGCCATTATTTTCAAGCACATGAAATCACAGCTGAGGGAACCTTGGACTAGGGGTGTCCGGACAGCCGACCATCAATATCCGTCCTGACTCCCTGCATCACGAAGATAGAAGATTGAAGACTCTGCCGTGTCCCAAGGTACTTTCCTTGGCGTGGAAGGCAAGCTTACACACGGATATGTAGATCTCCTACATTGTAATCGAACTGGTAACCCTAGCCTCTCCGGTGTCTATATAAACCGGAGGGCCTTAGTCCATAGGATCTAACATTACATCTCAACAACCATACCATAGGCTAGCTTCTAGGGTTTAGCCTCCTTGATCTCGTGGTAGATCTACTTCGTACTACCCATATCATCAATATTAATCAAGCAGACGAGGGTTTTACCTCCATCGAGAGGGCCCAACCTCGTAAAAACATTGTGTCCTCGCCTCTCGCTACCATCCGCTTAGACGCACAGTTCGGGACCCTCACCGAGATCCGCCGGTTTTGGATAATCGACATTGGTGCTTTCATTGAGAGTTCCTCCTGTCGTCCACCGATAGGCTCGATGGCATCTTCAACCATCAACGCCGTCTCGTGGTGAGATCTTCGCATTTCGGCCAAGCTTTGCATCGCGGGCCAATTCTCTTGGCCATCCGAGCAGATCGAAGTTACGCCCGGCCGACTGTGTCAGATTCGAAGCTTGAACTTCACGGCCGATGACCGGAGATTTGATCTTCGACGGACTCGAGCCAACAAGCCAAGCGCCACCAAGACCGTGACGATGGCATGATCTAGCTCTGCCACGGACATTGCTTTGGAGGTCAAGATTAAATTCGCTTCGGCTTCTAGCGCCCGAGCCGATGCCCATGACGGGGGCCGGTGGATAGACGCCTACTGGGGCTTCAACATCTACGGCGATGGAGCTCAATACCAATCTCGCCCCTCATTTAAACTCGTGGATCCTCGAGACGCCGGACTCGCCGACTCGAGCCTCCCGCTACCGCTAATTAAACTTAGACATTGGGCCGTTATGGAATTCACCGGCCAGGATATCTTTTCAGCACTCGCTTTGGCGATGTCCTGAATTACCAAGCATCTCTCGCTATCAGAGAATCCTCGCCGGATTATGGCTGTGACGTGTTGAGTACGGACGATGAAGAAATTCAGAGCCCACCACCACCCACTTTGTAGCCACCGGCCGAGGATTTAACCGACATGCACGGTAGACTACTTAACTCGATGACATCGATGCTATGGACGATTTATGCCGAGACGTCATTAGAACCAATACCTACAGTGGCACCGAAGGCCACCGTCACACGACGCCTACATGGTGGATACGCTAATGAAGGATGGCGTAAAAGCAGCGGAGGAAGATTCTCTAAAGAAGCAAGCAACCGCCGCCACAAGGCATTTAAATCTCGCCACAACAAGAATGGAGATTCCGCACGGGAGACATAATACCCCGTAGAGTGCCGAAGACAAACCCTCAAAGAAGACTCAAATGCAGAGGATGCGTATAAGCCTCACGAAAGGGCGGCAGTAAGAAAAGGCCGAGGATCACAAATCATATACTCTCCTCCCAAGACGAAATAAGCTTCCAATGACGACATTTAACTCGAGGAGCCCGTTAACAAGAGTTTTTAAACGCAGGCTCATCGCTACAAAGAAGAAGCTCAAGAAAGAAAAACGGAAGCTCAACACAATGGAAGACGCCCGGCAATAAGAATAAGAGCAAAGTACTCAAAATCAGAGATAAACACGGCAACGCCACCAATCGAAGAGCTACCCGCTGCAGCCGCTCCTCAGACCGACGAGGAGGCCATAAAGCCCCCACCGCCCAATGGCTCAGCCAGTCCATCTACTGACCCAAAAAGACAGCCCCATAAGCAAAGGAACACGCCAAGTGTCCGACGATAGCGCACGCATAAGGCATTGGGCGCCAGACACCCACTATAAGCTTCACTTCCACGAGGTGCCGGATCATGAATTCAAAGCAGGGTTTAAACCCATAAACATAGAAGCCTACGATGGAACAATGCACTCGGAGTCTGGATAGAAGACTATATATCAGATAGACATATGGCCAGGAGATGATCTCCACGCCATAAAATATCTACCCTCGCTTAAAGGGCCAGCCCGCTGTCAGCTCAAAAGCCTCTAAAATACTGACTGTTGGAAGTTAAGAGCTTTTGAGGAAGAGAGCAAATTTTCAAGGGACTTATGTCCAGCCTCCGGATGCGTATGACCTAAGTCACATAACTCAACAGCCCGAGAGAGAGTCGCCATGAAATTCGGAACAGGTTCCTCACCAAAAGAACCAAATAGTCGATCTGTCCCGCCAAGCCTTAGCAGCTTTTAAGCACAATGTCCGGAGACTTAATGGTTTCAGCAGACACCTCGGCCAAGAGAAACCGAGGACAATAACCGAGATTAATAAGCCTCATGACCCGCTTCATAGTAGAGAGGATAGCAAGTTGGCAAGATGCAAAGACCAAAGAACTCCAAGTACATCTGAGATAAGAGATGAAAATGGAAAATCACTAAGAAAAAGAGCAATACGGAATAAAGAGAATAGCCCAGAGAGAACGGCAATAAACGCCGATTTAAAAGCTCACGGCCAAATAGTAAAACTCAGCCCTCAAGGATGATAACAAATGATTTAACTCGTCCAACCTACATAAAATTTCGGGTCGGATATGCCAAATCCATAAGCATTCTTTAAGGCCCGCAAATCACACATGGGATTGTTGGGTTATCAACAGTCCGCCGACTAAACGCCAACAAGGGGCTCGGACGCAAGTTAAGAAGATAAACCTCGCAACAGGCACCGAAAACAAAAGACTTTCCCATTAAGGGGTCAAAAGCAAAGAAACTCACTTCATGTGAGGACGATAAACAAGTGCAAGATTTCTAAAAGAGCTTCGCACGGTCCAGCCAAAGAAACCATAGAGATTGGATATCAAACCAATCACTTTCACCACCGATTATTCCGTATGTTCAAACGCTGACGGACTCCTCGATATTGAATCCGCATAGACGGACTATAATTCACAAACGCCCTAATGGACCGAGGCAAAGTGATTTAAACCCGCTTATACTAAACACAACCGCCGGATGGGATAGACCCTACTAAAATCCGACAACCCGCACTTCCTTCAAAGGAGTTACGCCGCCCACGCCAAGTGCAAGGCTCGATATTATTAGAAGTCGGTTCGGTTCCAACAATTTTCGACGAAAAGTTAATTTTCCATATCGCCCCAATTCAAAGTGAATATCAAGCTGGATGCAAAGCTTTATCCGCCAATGCCATACCTTATTACGCCTCTTACACTCAAAATGCCCGTCCCCATGGCACCATTTCAAAGGCGGGTCATTTAAAGACCGGACCCGGATAGAATCCGGACTAAGGTTAGGGGCTTCACCGCATACCCCACAAGGGGCTGAGGCGACAACAAACGCAGCTTCATATAAATTCGCTTTTAATTATTTACACTTATTTTTTGCATATTTTTCGCATCTAACTGTTTTAAAACTAAAGTGTTCTCTCTTTCACAGATGAACAACGGAACTGGGCCCGTGATAACGCAACGGAGACACGCGCAGACGCGAGGGACCCTCGAAAGATTCTTTTCAGATTAAGACCCTACATAGACCTTTTATTACGTCTTGTTGTTAATTCCTTTTTCTATAGCCAGCGAGCCCGACGCTGGCATGGCCGGGAAGACAATGCCGACCGACACAAGGGCTTAGGCATAATTCGCCCGTTATCATAAAGTCCAACACTGGGTGTTCGCGCCCTGTTAGGCATTATATGCATCATCAATCATGCTTTGGTCAAATGTTTTGCCCGCCCCGTTTTTGCTGCTTTACGCTCCAGATCACCCGCTAACGCGAACGGGAGAACTATCGCGAAGCCCGGGCCGGGCGAAAGCACCTCAAGAGAGGAAAGCCGAAAACTGGATGTCATGATGTAGCGAGAGTCCGTCACCACTTGATCGACTATCGGAATGTTTAGAATTTCGCTTTAAAGGGACCGCTTCCGGCGCACAACCACTCAATCCGAGATTGCGGGCAAAAATACGAGCCCCACCCCGAAGCCCATCGCTAAGTGAAAGAAATAAAGCATTATAGTCCGGATTTTCCTGCCGCCACGCCACCACCTCCTTATAACAAGACCGAGACGCCGATTATGTGTAAAAGTTTATTTTGGCAACCCAACACCTTGTGTGAGGGGCGTAAGACGATCTTTCGTTATAACAAGTATACTTAAACGCCAAAGGAGAAGTTTATAGCTTAAACAAGTATAAAAAGCATTCATACTATAATCATTGATTTACAAGGTAATCGCTCATTTGAACATTACATTCTTTGAGCATCGGACTTTTTACAGCACCGCATGACCCTCCGGCAGTGCTCGGCAGGAGCCGCCTTTGACCCCGGCAACAACGGGTGGCATCCATCTCCGGAAATGCACCTTCACACCAGCAAGGGCCATCCGTGCACCTCGGCGTCCGCCTATCTCCTTATATGCACCGCACAAGGAATTGGATAAGCCAAAGTAGCTTGTCGCTTTGACCTTCCCGCCATATGGTCCACGGTCACCATAGCCCCGAAGTCTATTCGTTCGCCCATTCGCCAACCGTCCGCCGAGGAAGAGCGCATCCGGGTGGAATTGAGACCAATACAACTTTCCCCGGATCCCTTTGGTTCGAAGTGCTTAACGGCATCAACCGACCCATAAGTCCATGTAAGGATCCCCAACTCCACAGCCAAATTGAGCGATTTGCATCCATAAACCGCGACGATAAGAAAAGGCTTCCAGACGATTTTCCGGCCAGCCCTCCTTCATAGCCCGTGACGAGCGGCATCCTTGGCCTCCGGGGTGGCCTTTTCGTGTCTTCCGCCCCAAGGGCGCCTTCAAGAGCTCGCCACGGCGGTAGCATCCTTAATTTTTACCTCCACCCCGCCTTTAAGGCAGGCGAGCCTTTTCGCCTTCAACCTTCGCCGCGCTGATCCCTTCGGCTTGCTCCTTAGCTTGTGCAAGCTCGCCCAAGGCTTCCACAAAGAAAAATGCTCAGATAAATAGCATATAACTTATCGGGAGGGCTTTTAACCCACTAATAAAGCGGGCTG
>JAHHZJ010008260.1:0-13138 GCA_021437245.1 Aegilops speltoides | reverse complement strand
TTCAACGCTGTCAAGGTTGTGAAGGGCACGCAAGCGAATGCGGAGGCGCCATGTTGGGCAAATTGCCCAACGCCCTTGGCTCAAGGGACCTTCGTGGATTCCGCAAGGGTGGCAATCGTGGTTCTACATCACCAAGCCGCAGAAGCCCACATGGGCGGCGGCCCCGAAGTTTAGATCTCGAATCCCCACGCAGCTCACCTCCCGAAAGAGAAGGGCTTGCAGGGGCAATCCGTGGAGGTGACGGACTCGAGCCTGCATCAAGAAGATGGTGAGCAATAGGCTCCGGCCACAACGTGGTCCACCATGCTCCTCCGCAGATTCTCCCATGCCAAGAACGGGCATTCAACTTGTGGAGTTCAATCCGAACAGCACCAGCGCTAAGCGGCTCTTCGATACAACACACGAAGGTGCCCGGAGGGTGCTGCTCAAGGGCGCCGAGCCCCGTGATCCGCTGATCGAGGACCTGATTCAGCTCGCACTCGATCGACGAGGTAAGTGATTCAACCCCATTACGGACACTTGTGGTAATTAGATTGACTCTAGTGAGGTTTTAATCTGCCTCTTCCTTTGACAGAATGGATGGAGAAGGCTGTTGCTCATCAGCCCGGCTCCCATGCCGAAGACCATGGACGCCCGCTTAGCAGGTTGCTGTTCCGCACCGCACGTGGTGCCGAGAAGAAGGCCAAGAAGGTGGCCGGGACTCAAAGAGTTCTCAGAATCAAAGGCCCGACGACGACGAGGGCCTCCCCGAGGACGAGGAGGAGGAGTACTCTCCCGAGGAGGAGAGAAGAAGAGGAAGGCTTCCCCAATCGGGAGGCCAAGGGTCCAAGAGGGGAGAACTATCCTCGATAGTTTCGCCAACATCACGCTGGCGAGGATGAGTGGCCTCAAGGGCCAAAGGCGCCAAGGATCGTAAGTATCCGGATCATTTATATGCCGATTTTCATGTCACATAGTATCCTTTAACGCCGATTCGTCCGTAGTCCGCCAAGGATGATCTCCCGACTCATCGAAGCGGTCATTGGCCTCGCGGATGTGAATTCCATCCCGACGCTCTACCCCACGCCCGACGAGGACGCCGAGGTGGGATCTCAAAGAGGGACCCATCAGAGGAGGCTCCGGAGGCGCCCAAGCGACTCTCCGACTTCGTGCGGACTCTATATCGAACCCGCAATGGTTCCAGAGTCCGCAAGCGCCCTTCGAAGAAGGGCAAGACCATGACGCCGGTGGCCTCCGGCCCAACCGAGGCGCCGGATAACCTGTTGGAGGCGCTTAAAGGCGCTCCATCGAAGAACACCGCACTATTATGAGTGCGGTGATTGAGAAGGTTCAGCCGCCAAGAGCGGCTGACCGAAGCTCGCAGCAGCCTTCTAATGTGCTTTGAGGTAAGAAGTGTAAAATTGTGTAATGTAATACGCAGATAGACAAGAGTTCTCGATACTTAGTTCGTGTTCGGAAAGAAAAGCCGACTAAGGATCTAACAAGATATACGCAGGTTGCTGAAAATATGTCAATATGGGTTTGCAGTGTGCCTGCGCCTCGCCGCTTAACGGCGGAGGTCAATGTGTCAAGAAGAACCTCAAGCGGTCCGAGCAAGATCTCGCCATGCAAAGAAGCAGCTCGAGGAAAAGAAGGTGAGTAACACCTCTTGAATAAGTACCTTATAAAAAGGATTTTGCTGCAAATAGAATTAACAAGGATAATATGTATTGCAGGGCCACTAACGAGGTGGCAACCTCAAGGATGCCATGTCCGGGGTCAACGCAATGCGCCACTGAACGGGCTGAGCGAGAAAAGCAAGAGGCGCCGTGGCGAAGTTCGGCAAGAGCTCCGTGCTCATGGAAAAGCATGAGAGTTTGGAGCGTGACTCCAAGACTCGAGAGTCCGAGCTTGCCTCGGCCTCGAAGTGCCAAGTCCGCCAAGGCCGAGGCCCGTAAGGCCCTTCGAAGTTGAGGACATAAAGAAGATAGCGCGGTAAGGCATTTTTCATGCAAAGTGCATGTTAGTGTGAACTACCCGACACTTACCCGATCTGAGCTCTCGTGGGCATTTGCAGATCTGCCAGAGGCCCGATGCCGCCAGATTCTATCGTGGCGAGGAGGGAGCTCGACGGAGAAGGTCTTCGTCTCAAGATTCGAGCCCGCCATCCGGTGCTTTGCACCACATAGGCACTGGTCGAACTCCACAAGGTAGCCGAGGAGGCCATGAAGGGCCTCATAGTCCGGCTCAGGTTCGACAGGCCATGCCCGGTAGCTACTTTGGCCTAGTGCGGCGGCTGGTGGATGCATGCCCGTGCTGGATGTAGTCAAGCGCCCGCTTGTATTGAAGGCGCGCGTGCCCTTGCCCGCATAAAGGTGCAATGGGGCAAATTGATGCGAGAAGCTTCACGACCCACCGCCAGCAAGAAGTATCGCACGCCGGAGAAGTACTATAAGATTGTCCTCAAGGGAGCCTCGCGATATTGCGTATGAGTGCTCCCGAGATGTAATTTTTGAGTGAACTCCAGATGTTTATCCTCGGTGCTGAAAACTTCGCTCATATGCGCCATGAGCAACACTTGTTTAATTTAAAATATTACCTTCTGGCACCATTTATAAAATCGAGAGATGGCAAGTCGTTGGTTCAATTTCCAAGCCACGAAGTGCGGGTGTTCGGGATAAACTTGAGCACTCTTGTTCCCATTTTTGGGTCCATCTAGGAGGCGCCAACACGACAAACAAGGCAACCGGACTTATAATGCTTGAACACTCTCACTTAGCCATAGAATTCTATAATTTTAATTTCGCGAAGCCCCGTATTCGAAGGTCAACGGGCGCTTATCCACGCCTTTCGCTGACATTATCCGAACTGCCAAGCGGCGTGAGTCTTTAGGACCCAAAAACCTCTCTAACAATGACCGTCTTCGCCTTATCATGCCGCCAGTTTAGCTTTCCATCGAGGCGTTAACCTGCTCAACCGGGCGCAATCGCAGTGGTTCTCCCAAGGCTACCTTAGCCGACGGAACGAAACGAAGGCACCAAAACATGGGAGCCGCAAACCCAACTATTGACCCAAGACATGATTCGAGCCGATTCATATAATGCTATAAGTTCGGGTGCCGACTTGTAGAAAGTGTTCGGACTTACTCACACCATAATGTGGGGAATAGAAGCCTCGGTGTATTCGGCCGCACTAAAATATACGGTGCAAGATGTCATATAATGAACATATATAAAAGATAACGAATTGCAATAAAAGGTGCCGATTATTTATAAAAGAAAGTCCGATAGTAGATCGGATCGATACAAATAGTGCGGTAAGCAAGGGATTTGGACTAAATAAACATGTCCCTCCGTGGATGAGCTGCAAACTTGGTGTATATAATCGAATTTAATGCTCGAATTGAGACCACCGAATGTTCGTCCGGCCTTCTTTAGTCCCCGATCTGTATCATGAGTTCGCAGTTCGCCACCGACGGCTTCGATTAACGAGTCCGTGTACATAAAAGAAGAAGAAAAATTAAAAGGAAGGAGGCGACTTGTGAGCCCTCGTGTGGTCGAGCTGCACTGGGTCCGTGATCGTGCCCTTTCCTCGCACCCATGGTATCTCCAAAGCGTAATGATGTACGCGAGTGTTATTCTTGCGATCATGCGCGGGCGGTGGGTTGCCGATTGCTACGCTGCGCTCGATCACGCCAGTGGTCTTGGTTGGCATTGCTCGGCGCTTGATGTGTCCGCCTTTAACCGCCGGACTTGAGAATTGCCTTAGAAGGCTGCTCAGATTTCTACCGCGAGAGTCGCTGGTGTTCCTCCATTCGAGGGAGCATTCCGATTCCTATTGACCGTGATTACTCCACGAGGGCCTCGCATCTTGAGCTTTAGGTATGCATAATGCGGCACCGCTGAATTTTGCAAACGCGTTCGTCCGAAGCAGAGCGTGATAGCCGCCTGAACGGGACTATGTCAAGATTAACTCTTCGCTCGAAATTATCCGGGATCCAAGACCACTTCAAGGATCGAGCCGCATAGCTTGGCTTCCACTCGGTATGACACCTTTAAAGGTTGTCTTTGTAGGTTTAATCCTTGATGGGTCTATGCCCATTTTCGCATCAGATCCCGATAAAGCAGGTTCAGTGCTACCGCCGCCATCGACTCTCGTGAGGTGGAACCCGTCGATGTCTAAAACCATGCGCGAATCCGCCGTGCGATGTGGTCGGATGGTCTCTTCGATCGAAAGTGATCGGGCAAGAGGACCATGGGTTGAACTTTGGGGCAACTCGGCTCCATCACATAGACGCCCCGTAGTGCGCGCTTCTCTCCCTCTGGGTATATGGGTCCAGATATCATATTGACCGTCCGCACTTGTGGGGGAAACCTTCGTCCTCTATTGTTCGGGCGTCGATGGATTCATGTACCTAGGTAGGGTCATAGGCCCCGACCTAGACGCCCTACCCAAGGGTACCCTTAGAAGAAATCACCTTCCAATGACCAAACGAGGAACCCACTGACCGACTAGAAGGACTCACCATGGAGACACACTCACCATGGAGACTCACTCACCATGAAGATACACTCGACCACCAGAGGTCGAAGGCACCGCAACGCAACGGCTCGAATTGAATAGACTTAATGATAGTTAAGGCATTTTATGAGGACGTTACAAGAACGCCCTGTGCTTAATGTACTTTAATCTCTCCATTATGTGGGCTGGCGGGTCCCGGCAAGACCTTATATAAGCCACCCTCCACAGATAGGGGTTCGCACTCTGTAATACCTACACCGACATCCACTCGACCGCCTCCGGCTCCGAGACGAGGGCTTTTACTTCTCCGAGAAGGGCTCGAACTCGACATCACTTGTGTTCACAACCCTCCATAGCTAGGACCTTGCTCTTCATACCTACTCCCCACTCTCACACGACTTAGAACCACGACAGCTTGGCGCCACCGTAAGGGTGTTTTAGCGATTGTGGAGGAGTTGCAAGATTCCAGTACCTTCATCATGATGACGCTAGAGTTTTGCGAGGGCGCGAGATCCGCCTCTGCCCTCACCTTTGTCGCCGACGACCAGCATGGCTCCGGAGGCTCCACTCGACATCGAGGCGCCCCGTCTGCTGGGCGATGCACTTCGCATGTGTTCGCGGTTCTGCATGGCAACGCCGACTCAGACGGTCGACCTTTATCTGCCGCTTACCCGTTCCCACCACGCAAGCGCCTGGTCGGTCGAGGCTCCATGTAGGTGAAGCACGCGTGGCTCGCCAGACAGCCATCGCCTGTGTCGCGATTGAGCCCGACGAGTCCTCTACGGCTCTTCGACCGCCGATCGCTCAGAGAGATCGTGATCCGAATGTGATAGCAAGTGATCCAACAAGCGAAATCTCATGGTCGACGGTCCTCGCAGTCCTCCCGGCACCATGGCGGCGGAGCATGGAGGAGGTGACCCCATACAAGAGCACGAGGGGTACCAGCCGAGACACTCGATCTCAGAGAGAAGAGTCGCCAGCAGAACATGGATGCCCCGTGATACTCCCATCGCCGAGAAACCCCGAGGCTCGCGCTTTGAGGAAGCACGCCATTAACGTCCGAACGCGCCGCTTGAAAATCTTCACAGCACTCGACGAGCGCTGCAACGAAGTTCCCGGCTACCGACTCTTCCCACCGACTCGTATACCGCACGCCAATCCAGAATTTAGCAACAGAACCAGATAGCGAGTCCATCCACCGCCCCGCCGAAGCGGGAGAGGCTTGATGCGACGAGATTTACCCGAGCAGCAGGAGACCGTAACTCGCCGGTCAGGCCAGCAAAGTAATCCACACATGGTCCGTCTGCTAATACTGCTCACCGCTCATACCCCAGATCGCCTCCGCGAGAAGGGCGCGACAACCGGCGAGAGCAAAGACGGAGACCGATTCGACCGGATGATAGGCGCCGAGTATCCGCTTCCTCCGAGGGAAGGGTCTTACGCCTCGGCGGCAAGAAGACGACGCCGGCTCAAGATGGGCGAAGAGTTCCAACGACCCAGTGGAACCAGCTCGACGCCGATCCATTATCGCAAGGCTTGGTCGACCGAACAGAGCCCATCGAGGCGACTCGAGAGGGATGCACCCACAAGCCGAGTGCATGTTTCTAGTCCAGAGTGTTTTAGCAGGCTATCGAGCCGCAGGATCCCACCCAATTTCAAAGTTGGCAATGAGTCAAGAATTCATCGGGAGTCCAAGCTCAAACTTGGCTTGAAGATTACCGAGTGGCTGTTCAGATCGGTAGGGAACGATGAGGTGGCCATGAAACACTTGCCCTCATGTTGGAAGGTTCTCGCCAGGCATGGCTGAATCGCCACTCCTAGCAAGATATACACTTGGGAAGATTTGTCCCAGTGTTCGCTGAACTTTTGAAGGAACCCGCAAACGCACGGCCGGGCTTGACAGAGCGCAAGTCTCGTCGTAAGACCAATGAGACTCTCCGAGAGTACATTCAGAGGTGGATCACTCGCACCATACTGGGAAAATGTGTCGGACCATCAGCAGTTTGCGCTTCAAAGATGGCGCCAAGAACGAGAATTGAGTCTCAAGTTTGGACGAACCAGCGACATGACCTTGAGTCGAATGATGGAGATTGTTACTAAGCACGCCAACGGCGAGGAAGAAGACCGACCAAGTGGCAAGTACAAGCCAAGTCACGGAGAAGGGAAATTCCAATGGAAAGAGTAAAGCCGAGCCAGCAGCTCCAGGAGAGGCCCTGGCCGTGACTCAGGGAAAGTTTAAGGGGAAGCCAAAAGGATCCTGGAATCCTAAGAAAGTAAAGGATAAAGAAGGAAATGACGTGATGGATATGCCATGCCATATTCACACAAAGAAAGATGAAGAGGGCAACATTATTTACCCAAAGCACACCACCCGCCAGTGTCGACTCCTGATCCAGCAGTTTCAGGGAAAACAGTCTAAGGACAAGGAGAAGGAGCCAGATAAGCCGGAGACAAAGAGGACAGTGAGGAGGAGTATCCACACGTCAACTCCACTCTGATGATCTTCGCGGATGTAGAAAGCAAGAGTCGACTGAAAGTCATTAACCGTGAGGTAAACATGGTTGCCCCAGTAAAGCCAAGCTACGTGAAGTGGTCCCAAACACCCATCACATTCGACCAATCTGATCATCCGACTCATATTGCCACCCCTGGGCGGCAAGCGTTGGTGGTCGACCAATTGTCGAAGGCACTCGATCGATAAAGTGCCGATGGATGGTGGTAGGGCTGAACTTGTTATATGCATACATTGAAAGGGATGGGCATTCCGATGTCCCGATTGAGCACCAAAGAACATGAGTTTCCACGAGTCATACCAGGAAGAAGGCCAATTCACTCGCCAAATAGCTCGACGTGGTTTTGGTGATTCCAAGCATTTTCGCAAGGAAAAGTTGATCTTTGAGGTTGTGGATTTTCGAGTGCATACCACGCCATTTTGGGGAGGCTACCACGACGCATTCATGGCTCACCATGTTACGGTACCTCAAACTGAAAATGCCAGCCCCAAGGGAGTGATCACGCCACCGTGATCGGAAAAGGCGTAAGAGTGCTTTCGAAGGGCTCAAGATTGCCGACTCCCAAGTGACAGCGTCGAATTCAAGAATACAAGCAAAACGCAGATCCGAAAGTGATTTGTTACGATCCAAGAAGCCAGCCACGAGTTCAGATTTCGCCGTCGTGAGACGGTTAGCGCTCATATCCACCCGATCGACCCTAATGCAGCCCCGACCCACATCTCCACGATACGACCAAATAGGAAGAAGCGCCATCCAGTTCCTCCGTGAGAATCGACATTTTCGCATGGAAGCCACCGACATGCCGTGTTCCTGGGATCGGCCGAGCATCGCCCGAGTCGACAAGTCAAGAAACCGTTAAAGAGCATCTCGGCGTCCGCCCGTAAGAGAAAAGCCATTGGTGAAGAAGTGGCTCGATCGTGGCGGCGGATTTATCCGAGATATACCACCGAGTGGCTCGCTAATGTCGCCATGGTTCCCAAGAAGGACAACTCGCCCGCATGTGCATTGATTTTAGCACATCAATCGGGCCTCGCCCGAGGATCATTTTCTCTCCCCGCATAGATCATATTGTTGACTCGACCGCGGATGAGAGATTGTCTTTTCTAGATGCATATTCCGGTATCATCGATCCGCTCAGATGGACCCGATGAAATAAAAACAGCTTTCATCACTCCATTCGTGCTTCGCTATATCACCATGCCATTCGCCTCAAGAATGCCGGAGCCACATTTATGCGAATGATCCGAGTGTCTTCACCAAATCACCGGAATGTGGAAGCGATATGGATGATATCGCGTTAAGTCGCAAAAGGTTCCGACCGCTTGTCGACTCCAAACATTTGCCAACCTCGTAAGGTACGATATCAAGCTCAATCCGCCCAAGTGCACATTCGAGTTCCCGTGGAAAATTACTCTTTTCGCTTCGAACGAGGGATCGACGCTAATCCGAGAAGATCGGCACTATTCTCCAATGAAACGCCTCGGCGAAAGTGCACGCGTCCGAAGCTTCATCGATGCTTGGCCACTTTAAGTCGATTCATTTCACGACTCGGTGAAAAGGCATTGCCTCTTTACCGATCGATGAAGAAGGCCGACAAGTTCGAGGGACCCTGAAGTCGATGAGCGCTTGTCGAGCTAAAAGCTCGCTATCCACCCAGTGCTTGCTGCTCCAATCAGCAAAGAGCCTCTATTGCTTTATATTGCAGCCATCGACAAGTCGTCGACGCGCTTACGGTCGAGCGGAAGAGGAAGGAAAAGCCTTCAAAGTTCAATGCCCGTGTATTATTTGTCCAAGTCTTGACTCCATCCAAGCGAGAGATATCCTCATTATCGGCTTGTGTATGGTATATACATGACCACGAAGAAGGTTGCTCATTATTTCTCCGATCATTCTATCACATGCGCCGACGCCCTTTGTCGAGATTCTGCACAACAGAGACGAACCGGTCGAGTGGCTAAATGGGCGATTGAACTTCTTCCCTTGATATCAAATTTGAGGCAAAGAAAGCCATTAAGTCCTGTGCAATTGCAGATTTCTCACCGAGTGGATTGAACAAAGACGATCAAGTTCACTGAGCATTGGACCATGTTCTTTGATGGCTCTAAGATGTCGAATGGTTCGTGCCGGGTGGTTCTAATTTCCCTAGAGGAGATAAGCTTAGATATGTGCTCCAGATTCACTTTGATTCCTCCAACAACGAGGCGAGTATGAGGCCCTTTTATATGGATTGCGATGGCCATCTCACTCGGCGCCGTCACCGATGGTTTATGGCGATTCAGATTTAGTGGTCAACCAGTGATGAAGGAGGGACGTGAGAAGCCCAGCCATGACTGGATAATGTAATGCAGAAGGAAGCCGGAAAAGAAGTTCGAGGGGTTGAGCTCCATCACATCCCCGATCAAAAATCAAGCAGCAGATGATCTAGCAAAGATAGGTTCCAAAAGAGAAGCCATTCCGAGTGGTGTGTTTTTGGAACATATACGCACTCCGCCAGTTAAAGAAGACCCCTTCACAGAGGAAGCTCCACAACCCAAGAGTGCCACAGATCCGATCGAGGTTGAGGTCCGCAAGGGTCGACTTGGTCATGGAGGTTTTAGTGATCACTCCCGATTGGACAATTCCTATATCGCATATATCCCGAGAAAGGAACTCCCAGAGGATGAAGAAGAGGCTCGGCAGATCGTCCACGATCCAAAGCCTTTACCGCTATCAAAGGACAGCAGATAGAGAAAGCCCGATCGAGTTGGTCAAAATGCATAACGCCAGAAGAAGGTCGAGTATTCTCCACGATATCCACTCGGGGACCGTGGTCACTATGCGCCCTTCTCGACCATTGTAGCCAAAGCATACCGAGTTGGATTTTATCGCCGAGGGCGAATGAGATGGCGAAGAAATAGTGGACAAGTGCGAGGATGTCAATTTACCCAATATGTCACACAAGCTCGCTCAGCTCAAGACCATTCCGCCGTCTCGCCGCTCGCAGATGGGGGTTGGACATGGTCGGTCCCTTGAGAACGGGTCGAGTGGTTTCACGCATGTACCGGTGGCAATGACAAGTTCACCAAGTGGATTGAAGCTAAACCCATCAAGAATCTTGACGCCGATCGCTGCTTCTTCATCGAGAGCCGACGTTCGATATGGAGTCCCGCACAGATTATCACGGATAATGGGTCAATTTTGACTCAGAGGAATTCAAGGATTTCGCAACGCCAAGGCACGCGAGTCGACTACGCTTCACGCCCATCCGCAATGAATGGACAGCAGAACGAGCCAATGGCTTAATCCTCAAGGGTCCGAAACCCCGATCGATGTGAGATCTTAAGCATGACCGAGCGGGTCGCATTTAACTCCTTCAGCTTTGGGGATTTGGACCACACCTAATCGGTCGACGCGAACTCCATTCTTCTTGGTTTATGGAGCGAAGCGGTCCCGCCGAGTGATCTTCTTCACAACGCCCCGGATTGAACTTTATAACGGGCGGTTAAACAAGCGCCAGACGCAATGACCTTCTAGAGGAGGAAAGGGAGATGGCTCGATCCGCCGACCATCTACCAACAAGACTTGCGCCGGCTTTACGCCAGAATGTGAGAGGTCGAGCCTTCCAGAAGGAGATCTAGTCCTCCGAGTGGATCAGCAGAAACAACATAAGCTCGCCCTTCCCGAAGGGCCCTTCATCGTCACCAAGGTTCTCCACAACGGGCATATCGCCTCTACAACGCCGAACACAATATCAAGAGCCCCGAGCTTGAATGCGGATCTGCCTACCGCTTTACACTTAAAATTTTTCACCTGATGAGTTGTAATAAAATACTTTTGTAGTTCATGGATTTCAAATAATAGTGTCATAATTCCTTCATAATTTTTGTCACTTTTTATTTTTGTCCAAGAACACTTTCCCCAAAGGTGGCTTAGTCGCAATGCGCTTCCTAAGTTTGTAAAATCCCACCGAGTGGTAAGTCGACTTCCACCTGAGGCTTAGCACTAACTGCTTCACTTAAGTAACTAAGAAATCCACCGAGTGGTGCCGACTTCCACTGGAGGCTTAGCTGCAGCCCTGCTCGCCTAAGGTATTAAAACCCCACCGAGTGGTGTCGACTTCCACCTGAGGCTTAGCTGCAGCCTGCTCGCCTAAGGTATTAAAATCCCACCGAGTGGTAAGCCGACTTCCACTCAAGGCTTAGTGCAGCCCAGTGCTCGCCTAAGGTATTAAAAATCCCACCGAGTGGTAAGCCGACTTTCACTGAGGCTTAGCTGCAGCCCTGCTCGCCTAAGTTATTAAAATCCCACCGAGTGGTAAGCCGACTTCCACTCGGAGGCTTAGCGCAGCCCATGCTCGCTATAACATGTGGCCAAGAAGGAGGACGAGGTGCAGTCGATCAGACCCTCCTCCGAGCTACACCATAAGTATGATGCGCCGCAAGGAAGACGAGGTGCGTCGATCATGCCCTCCTCCGAGCCGCCACAAATACAACAGAATCCTACCGAGTGAAGAGCGAACCTCTCACTCAGGGGCTTAGCTGCAGCCCGGTCGCCTAAGGTATAAGAAATCCCACCGAGTGAAGAGCAAACCTCTCACTGAGGCTTAGCTGCAGCCTGCTCGCCTAAGATATAAGAAATCCACCGAGTGAAGAGCTAACCTCTCACTGGAGGCTTAGCTGCAGCCCTGCTCGCCTAAGGTATAAGAAATCCTACCGAGTGAAGAGCAACCTCTCACTGGGCTTAGCTGCAGCCCTGCTCGCCTAAGGTATAAGAAATCCTACCGAGTGAAGAGCAAACCTCTCACTGGGGCTTAGCGCAGCCTGCTCGCCTAAGGTATAAGAAATCCCACCGAGTGAAGAGCAAACCTCTCACTGGGGCTTAGCTGCAGCCCAGGCTCGCCTAAGGTATAAGAAATCCTACCGAGTGAAGAGCAAACCTCTCACTGGGGCTTAGTTGCAGCCAGCTCGCCCAAGGAATAAGTCGATCATGTAGGCATCTCAGTGGACCTGCAAAGGGCGCTCGAGCCAAAAGCAATCATATCCAAACATCCAATCCAAATTTAGGTCGATACCTAAAGGAACCGAGAGTGCTCAGCACTAAGCCCGTTAAGGTTTTATCGTCATAATTCCACTCGCATACCGAGGCAAATTTAAAGTGTAAGACTCAAAGAAAGTTTTTACCCTCCCTGGAGGGTCGAAGGAGCAACGAACTCGCCGAGGTCGATCCCATCTCGCGATCCGTAGCAGCAGCGATGAAAGTCTCCATGAAGGACCCAAGTCGTGTTTTTGGTGTTGCCACTGAGAGCCGCCACTTATCTTCTCGCATCCTTGCAAGGACTCGCGCCAGCATGTGGTGACATCTCGCGCCACACCGAGCCGAGGACTTCTTCCACTCTCGCACTCGGTCAGGACGGCGCTCAATCGAGCCATCACCGACTCGAGGTCGCTTTGGAGTGTCGCCGCCAGAAAGGCCGAGTCGATGCGGACGTGGCAACCTTCAACCTTGCGAGGTAATCCACGACAACGCAACACGGACTCCAATGGAAGACGCTCATGGCAACTTCATCATTCACCGGAGAAATGACAGGTCAGGTTCGCCCAATCGCTAGTTTCTTCTTCAAAGTGCGCATGCATTCGCAAAGACAAAACCCCGAGTCGAGACAATGGTCGAATGGGAACATCACATTGGAAGAATTGGTCGAGTGTAAAAGACTACCTTCGAGCATAAGGAACAATTTCTTAGCAAGACCACCCAGAAGCCTTCCAGTCATTCTTCTTCCCGGTCAACTGTTGATCTTCTCACCAGAGTGGTCTTGTCACTTTCAATGGTCAACATCCTTGGTGGCAATGGCCAGAGCAGCCTTCGATTGGTGTTGTCCTGCTCGAGCTTAGGACCGAGGCTAGTTTTGCGGCAAGCTTGATCTTCTCGACAGCTCAAGCTCCTTCTTCCTCTGGCCTCCTTCACCTTGCCTCAGAATTACAAAGAAAGTTAGGTTTGAAACAAATGAGGGGAGAAAAGAGTCGTCAAGTCTCACCAAACATACCTTTGGTCTCCTCCTTGCCTTCGCGATTCTCCTGCACTAGCTTCAAGTCCAACTCGAGCTGAATATGCTTCGCTCCAGCCAAGATAGCCCAGAAGATCACAGG
>JAHHZJ010008259.1:0-18614 GCA_021437245.1 Aegilops speltoides | reverse complement strand
ACTCACCACACCGGCTCACCTCGAGATGATCGGGCGGACTTTATCCACCGCCAATCGCCCACGACAACAAGGAGGCTGCCGATTTCGTGAACGCGCTAACATCACGAGGTCGCTACCGGGCGCATAACTTCATGGTGATGGGACACGCCATTATCGCCAGAGGCTCTTCCAGCTTGACGAGTTCGCCGACGGCAGGTGGAGAGGACCGTGCTGCAAGGCTCGCAAGGTCATCACCTGCTTGCTGTGCAGGCGTGTTCCCGGCGAGCAACAACACATGCCAGGCCGCCATTCTCGAGATGATGCCGGCTTCAACGCACACGGCCTCGACTCGCCCCGGTTGATCCTCGCACGCGAGGTGCAGGAGGTCTTTGGCAACTTGCTCGGTGGGCTTCAGTGACGAGTCACGATTATCGCATACACCACCCACGGGAGATTGATTACATCGCAATGGATGCTACGCAGCCGAAAGTGCAACTAATCCCGGTGGTTTTGGTAATTAATAACAACATATATCATTGAACTAATAGTTTTGAGAATCATTTCAGAAAGTTCAAGGATATGGGTATGGCAAGGATCAAGAAGTGGACCCCTCAAAATGCTAAGGCAAGCATTGGCAAAAGCTCAAGACTTATTTTGGTTTAGTGATCCAAGATCACATTGAGTCCATAGGAAAGCCAATACTATTAAAAGGATGAGGTTATGATGATGATCCGTTGCCAAAGTGCTTAGTGATACATCTCCCAAACTATCGCCAACTTTCACCGCCATATACACTCATAAGTAATCTCGTCCCACCGATTTTCCAAACTCACCACACCGAGATGAACCACCTCAGCCATATAGCCAAACCCTAGAAATCTCGGATTTTCCGATTTCAACTCGGGTCTCACCCAAACTTGAGTTGCTAAGCTTCAGAATCTTCACATCAAATCGGTGTCACCGAGATGATAAAGTCGGTCCCACCGAGATTGGCAAGCTCTAGTCTTTACAAGAATCGGACTCACCGAGTTTGTATTTTCGGTCCCACCGAAAATCCCAACGTTCACATGATTTGAACTTTCGGTCTCACCGAGTTGTCAACTTCGGTCTGACCGAGATTGGTCAAATGTGTGTAACGGTTGGATTTGTGTGGAGGCTATAAATACCCCTCCACCCCCTCTTCATTCGTGGAGAGAGCCATCAGAAAGAACTACCACTCCTACCTTACATTTCTGAGAAGAGAACTACCTACCCTTGTGTTGAGATCTGTTGCTCCTCCCACCATATGAAGCTTGATCTCTAGCCTTCCCAAGTTGCTTTCCACTCAACCTTTCTTCCACCACATCCAAATCAAGTGAGGAGAGTTGAGTGTTGGGGAGATTATCATTTGAAGCACAAGAGCAAGGAGTTCATCATCATCAACACCATCTATTACCTTTGGAGGGTGGTGCCTAGATTGGTTAGGTGTCGCTTGGGAGCCCGCCGAGATGTGGAGTTGAACCAAGAAGTTTGTAAGGGCAAGGAGATCGCTTACTGTGAAGATCTACCCCGAGTAAGGCTAGCCTGCGCCGCGAGGCTATGATGGCATAAACAAGGTTGCTTCTTCGTGGACTGCTGTGGGTGGAGCCTCCGTGGACTCTCGCAGCAGCTACTCCTCCGTGGGTTGAAGTCTCCATCAATGTGGATTGACGATAGCACCACCTATAGGAACCACGAGAAAAATCACCGTGATCTCCAAAATTATGCTTGCTCTGTCCACCTCTTTACTACATGTGCAATTTACTTCTCGCTGCCTATACTCTAGAATTGCATGTGTAGGGTGATACTTGACTTGATCATCATTGTGAATCTGCCAAAACTTGTCTTTGTCAAAAGGCATAATTTTTATATTGTCAATAGTCTAATCACCCCCTCTAGACATACTTTCGATCCCAAGTGGTATCGGAGCTTTGGTCTCCATTGTATTGGTTTCCATTGCATTGACTCCATAAGCTTGGTTTCACAACCTAGAGAGTATGGTGTCTAGTGAGGGTAATTTTCAGAGAGGTCCTTACTTGATGGTACAAACTTTGCTAGTTGGAAGCATAAAATGAAAATGCATATTCTTGGCTATAACCCAGCCGCATGGGGCATTATTTGTGTTGGTTTGTAAGGTGAGTTCTTCGAGGAAGGAAAAGTTCCGGATCCCGGTTACAACGGATGAATCATGGATGTTGCAAAACAATGCTCAAGCTTGTGACATTCTCTTCAATGCTTTGTGTCCCGAGGAGTTCAACAAAATCAGCCGCCTTGAGAATGCAAAAGAGATTTGGGATACTTTGGTTGAAATGCACGAAGGTACCGAGTCCGTGAAAGAATCAAAGCTAGATGTTCTTCAAGGTCAACTTGACAAGTTCAAGATGAAGGAAGGTGAAGGAGTCGCTGAAATGTACTCTAGGCTTGCTCTCATCACAAATGAGATTGCCGCTTAGGAAGCTTAAGAAATGACCGATCGATTCATCATCAAGAAGATTCTCGAGCTTTGGATGGAAAGTATGACACCGTGTGCACTTTGATCCAGATGATGCCAAACTACAAGAATCTCAAGCCAACCAAGTCATTGAAGAATTGTCGTTTATGAGATGACACTTAAGGATAAGGAAGAGCTTCACAACAAGTCAAGTGGTGCTTACAAAGCTACATGTGATGCTCCCACAACCTCAAGTGACAAGTTAGTTTCCAATGAAGAGATAAGCCTAATGGTGAAGAACTTCAACAAATTCTACAAGAGTAGAAGCAATGAAAGAAGCTCAAAGTCTAGATCATATGATGAAAAGAGATCTTCTAGTCGGATCGAATCGCTATATTGTGGAAGACCCGACACTACTCAAATGAGTGTCTGCCCCCCACAAGAGAAGAGAAGAATCTCCAAGAAGAAGAAGCTCAAGAGATGAGTCACCCGAAAGAGAGAAGGAGTAGAGATGATCGTTAGGAACGAAGACCTCTCGAGAAGCAAGGATTCGGAGAGAAAAGACAAGTCATCAAGGAGCTACACAAGAAGAAAAACATCAAGCTAAGTAGGAATGGGTCTCTCGGCCCGACTGGCACAATCAATCCGAGAGAAGCTATCACTCCAACTCCGACTACAGCCAAGATGAAGGTGTTGCCGATCTTGCTCTCAGATCCACCAACTCCAACTCCTATGACTTATTTGATTCACCAAATGAGGGAATTGGAAGATGCTTCATGGCTAAAGGCCCCAAGGTATCACACCCTGAATTTATTGACTTTGATAGTGATGAGGATGACTTGCTTGGTGAAGATGAGCCTACATGATAAATCTAGTGAGCCTAGTAATGATGAACATGCTAGTAGTCTTAATAGTCCAGAAGAGTCGAATGACAATGCTATGAAGGAGATTGAGCGCCTAACTAAAGAACTAAACACTCTTAAGTTAGCTCATGAAACAACTCAAGAAGATCATAGAGAGCTCCTAAGATCTCATGAGAAGCTACGCTGAGAAGCTCACTCTAGAGCAAGAACATGAGTTTCTAAAAGCAATCAATGACGATCTTCGAAAGAAGAGTTCTTCATATCTTGCCAAACGACTTCTCTTGTCTAATTTCTTGCCTCCTATTAAAACTAAGCATGACAAGCATAAGAAAAATTCTTCATCTAGTAGTAACAATAATCATGTTAAATCCAATATTGTTGCTTCTAGTAGTTCTTTGATTCCACTAACAATGTTTCAAGCCAAGTTACACTTGAGCAAGAAAATAGTTTATTGAAAGGATTATAGAGAAAGGTGTCTACAAGAGCTCTTTCCGAAGCAAGAACTTTGAGGAAATTGTTCGCAAGCAAGGGAAGGCACCTAAGAATCAAGGAATTGGTTTTGAGCAAAGTTCAACGCCGAGGGTGTTGAATGGAAGAAGGTCAATATCCCACTCCACAGTTTATTCTCAAAAGGAGAAGTACAATCCTACTTCTTCCAATGTGGAACAAGCTCAAGATGATCTTCCACCACAAGACCACAAGCTAAAAGGCAAGGACAAGCTTCAAGAGGAGATTGATGCATTTATTGAAGCACCTAAAGCCATGGTCAAGTGGGTTCCCAAGGAAATTTCAAGTTCTACTTCACAAGCTCAACTACAAACCTAAGGATTCCCATCAAGATGATGTGGATCCCAAGAAGAAGAACTAGAGAGTTCTTGAGGGTGACTACCAACATACTTCACTCACACTCATTTTGGCAAGGACTTGTGCAATCAACTTCCCACATTATGCACTAGTTCATGGAGTCACAAACCCTCTTGTTGGTAAGTCAAGGACAAGGTAATCATTGCTTTCATGGACATCATCTATTGTGTATTTCAATCTATGTCCATGGATATCCTTGTTTGTTCCTTGTGACTAACCCATGTAGGTATTGAAAGTGCTCGAATCCAAAGGATTGCTCCCAACTCTTGATGATCTTCATCAACATTGAGCATCCACATCTTCAACATCTACATGAAGTCTTCTACGACAACCCAAGGTTAGTTTCGACCCTTTAAAAGGGGTTCTCACATCTAGGGAAGCTGCTTTAAAGAAATGAGCTAAAGCATCTTCAAATGATGTGAACACATCATCGTTTTATGTAAAAGTGGTAACCCCACTTGTGTTTAAATCGATGAGTATGACCTATGATCAAATGTTCTCATTTGGCTCCTAAGTCAATATACTCATATAAAGATGACCTAGTCATCGCTGCAAATTGTGTGTTAGTTGCTAGAGTTTTGATTGTGCATGTTTGACACATATTTCATTTGCTATCTTATTGTGTGAGCATGTTGGATGCATGATTTTATCCATTCAAGGATTATCCATTTGTCGCTTTTGGTCGCTTTTGATTTTTCCGACCAAATGGATGGACAAGAATGCCTAAGTTCCTCCCCTCATCTATGCTTTGCTTTGTCTCAAATTCTATTCATGCTTACATCACAAATCTTTGAACAAGTCATTTTCGGACCCTCCGAGGAGGAGCATTCGAGCCACCGATCCCGACAAGGGCTAACTTCCAAAACCTTCTATGAATTCGGTCGACTAACTTCACTCAAACCTCGGGCCAAACCGAAAGATTTAGATTGATCTAGGTTTTCACCCCTGCGGAAACCGGAAGCAGATTTTCGGCGGATCAAGTGCATAATCCGCTTCAAATAGCTTATCCATCTCGTGCCACCGAAGTTTTACACTCCGTCCTCTAATCGGACGTTAAAAGGGTATATATACCCGAGGGCCCGCGCTGATTTCTACTTCAAACGCTTACCAAGAGCCTTCTTTTGCCGCAGTCCGCTTTGGTCTCCGGATCGCCAGCTGCTGCCGCTCAGGCGCGCTGCAGGTCTCCGCACGTCATTAACTGACATCTTCTCCAGGCTGGCTGCTGGCCAGAGAAACTCCACCAAGTTAGGGGTGAGTTTCGATCCCACTCGTGGCTCCCATCTCCGATTCAATGCACGCTTGGTTTGCTCTCAGAATCTTGCCACTGCACGAGATCTTCCTGCAGACACACAGATTAGTTCCTTTTGAATGAAATTCGAGTAAAAGTTTTAGGTTAGGCTCACGAACAATATCTTTGAGACCGGAGATTTTACATTCCTCGTAGGACCGACGGCCTATGGCCATTCAGACCGCACTCCCTTCGGTTCAACCGAAGCAGTAAATCGGTGTGACCTAAAATGAGGATTCAGTGAAACTCCTAGTGTTTTCAAGCAGATCGAAACCCACTTCGTCCAACCGAAGTGGTGTGAATGCTTCTGTTAGAACACTTTGATTCACCGAATTTTAAACTCGGTCTCGACCAAATGTATTCTGTGGAAAACCTAATACTGAAATTTGAACTCATTTTTTTGCAAAATCTTCAGTAGTTTGTGATAACTCTTCTACTCTCGCTTTCTACACCTTATCTATTCTTGTGTTGTCAGCTATGTCAGATGCCAGATGACAGTAATGTAATGGCAGGTCAGAATCACCTTTTGCAGAGATTCCAAGAGGCGTACTAGTCCCGATCCCAAAGAGCTCATCGATGATGGTGAGAGGAGTACACCAAGTGGTTTGCTCCTCGCAGCCACCAGGGCCATAAAGAAGAGAAACTCAGATGAGGAAGACTTAGATTTTGTCATTGAGGAAGAAGTCACCTCAAAGCCCAAGAGAAAAGTTGTTGCCAAAGAGCCTCAAGGTCAACAGACAAAGAAAGGCACCAGAGTCAAGTCAAGCAATCCACAAGGCTAAGAAGCTAAGTATGGAAGAGGAAACTACAAGGAAAGTGAAGAAACTTCCAAGAGGAAGAGGTTAGTGCATGATGATGCAGAGAGGAAGATGAGGATGAGGAAGCACCCCAGCCTCCTCGTAGCCTAAGCTCATGGGTGATGCCATCGTGCAGGAGCCACTTCAAAGCCCAAGCAATCTGCTTCCAACAAGGCAGCTCCAAAGAAAGCCCGCCGCAAGCCCAAGAAGACAACAGAACATTCCAAAGATCGAAAAGAACAAAGATGATGTGCCACCACGTGTCGATGATGAAGGACATGTCAAACTTCGCCCAAAACGCCCTTCACAATGATGCTCATCCTCAAGCCGAGAACATGAAGGAAAGGAAAGATAGAGGTCTCGTGCTATGGAGACAAGCTCGACCCATATGCCGTGAGGAGAAGAACCGTGATCCCAGATTTCACACCGAGAGCAGCAGGACTCTATGAGACTGCGTGATGGACAAGAAGCCCATAGTGGCGATACAAGATATGTTGATTGGAAATACATTGACAAAGTGAAGAGCACAGAGACTTCTTTCCACATGTGCATGAAAGCTTCACCGCATGTGGTGTTGCAGATTTTGTAGGTCGAAGTTGACAGCTTGGAACGATGAAATGATTATGCAATTCTATGCCAGCTCATTTCTACCCAGATGGAAGGATTGTATGGATGATCAAGGCCAAAGATTCTCTTCAACTGAAGAATGGGCAGAACTTCGCAATGCTCCAAAGGCAAAGAGAGGATGATGTTGATGTCTATGATATTCCCAAGAAGAACCATGAATCTATGAAGAATATGTACAAAGAGGTTCCAGCTAAAGATTTGGGAACTGAAGCTTGGCTCACAGTACTATCTCCAGCAGTGTCTACCTACCACAAACACTATTTCGAGGCATACCTTGATGCCCAAGTCCGAGATCATCGCATGATCGAGGATACTCTATCAACATGCTGCATATACTTGATGAGAAAGCACCTTTCAAGGTGATGGACTTGATAGTAGAAACTATTAAGAGGATTGCACCACTGTAAAAGGTCGTGTGGATTTGCCCCGATATTCAGATGCTTATCAATGCCAAGTTTGGCACGGGCACATTCTTGTTGGATAGAGAACACTTACCACGCAGCTCGAGCATGAGGATAATGATGTTGTGATGGATGAGGGGACCCAACATCCTGTGAAGGTCAAGCCAAGATTGAAGCTGCCAAGAAAGCCAAAGTCGATAAGGAAGCAAGAAGAAGAGCAGCTAAACCCAAGAGTGTTGGAGAACAGCTACTTGAAGCTACCTAAAGGATTGAACAACGCCTTGCCAAAGATTGTACAGCCTGGAGAGCCTAGAGAGGATTGTTGAAGACAAGATCCATGCTCGATGTGAAGTCGATCAAGTGCAAGTAATCACAACAAGCTTGAGGCGATATTGAGGAAGCAAAGAGGGAGAAGGAAGAGCTTATGCGTGAGATGCAGGATGACCTAGTCCAGATGCTTATCAACAGATCGCTCCGTTCCCACAGACCGATCAGCTGCTATTCCAAAGGATCGACACCAGACTACAATCAAAGACCTCCCATAGCTCCATCATTGCTCCACCTCCAGCTCCAAAGGACTACTCCTCCAAAGACAGACATCACCAAGTCTTCGCAGATGTCGCCATATCAACTCCAACATCAACCTGCATGAGAGCCGCCAACAGAGTCCCTAGTGACGCTTAGCTCTATGCCTTTTCGAACTTTTTGGTAACTTGTTGCCAAAGGGGAGAAATTGTATAGATCATAGGACTTCGAGAGAGAGTGTCGTTGTTTTGCGCTTTTGCTCTTTTCGCCATTTGCGTTTTTTGAGATACTTTTGGTTTTCAGATATTCTGGTGCTTGATACTACGCTTGATGCTCATTAGGTGAATCTATACCATTCTATGAGTGCTTAATGAGTGCTTGGTCGCATTATGCTTTAATGTGTGCTTAATGCTTATCATATGCTATTCCTATCTTGTATGACCATTTACTCATGTCTTGGTGATTGGGTGCATGTTATTCATTCTTATCATTTTGTGCGCTTCCACCAAGATGTATGTGACATGGAAGAGTGACCCATGATCCTAATCGATTGTGCATTTGCATTCAAACGCAAATCTTAAATAATGCACAAATTTAGGGGAGTCTTGCTTATCACATACTTCTCAAAGCTTATTTATATTATTCATTGATTATATCCTTTGTCGGTTTGATCTATATGTTGTCATCAATTACCAAAAAGGGGAGATTGAAAGTGCAACTAATCCCCGTGGTTTTGGTAATTAATAACAACATATATATCATTGAACTAATAGCTTCTTGAGAATCATTTCGTAAAGTTCAAGGATATGGGTATGGCAAGGATCAAGAAGTGGACCCTCAAAATGCTAAGGCAAGCATTGGCAAAAGCTCAAGACTTATTTTTGGTTTAGTGATCCAAGATCACATTGAGTCTATAGGAAAGCCAATACTATTAAAAGGGATGAGGTTATGATGATGATCCGTGCTCAAAGTGCTTAGTGATACATCTCCTAAACTATCAAGAACTTTCACCGCCATATACACTCATAAGTAATCTCGGTCCCACCGATATTCCAAACTCACCACACCGAGATGAACCACCTCACCATATAGCCAAACCCTAGAAATCTCGGATTTTCCGATTCAACTCGGTCTCACCAAACTTGAGTTGCCAAGCTTCAGAACCTTCCATCAAATCGGTGTCACCGAGATGATAAAGTCGGTCCCACCAAGATTGGCAAGCTCTTGTCTTTGGACGAATCGGACTAACCGAGATTGTATTTTCGGTCCCACCAAAATCCCAACGCTCAACATGATTTGAACTTTCGGTCTCACCGAGTTGTCAACTTCGTCCCACCGAGATTGGTCAAAGTGTGTAACGTTGGATTTTGTGTGGAGGCTATAAATACCCCTCCACCCCCTCTTCATTCGTGGAGAGAGCCATCAGAAAGTACTACCACTCCTACCTTACATTTCTGAGAAGAGAACTACCTACCCTTGTGTTGAGATCAAGTTGCTCCACTCCCACCATATGAAGCTTGATCTCTAGCCTTCCCAAGTTGCTTTCCACTCAATCCTTTCTTCCACCACAGCCAAATCAAGGAGGAGAGTTGAGTGTTGGGGAGATTATCATTGAAGCACAAGAGCAAGGAGTTCATCATCATCAACACCATCTATTACCTTTTGGAGGGTGGTGCCTCCTAGATTGGTTAGGTGTCGCTGGGAGCCTCCACGAGATGTGGAGTTGAACCAAGAAGTTTGTAAGGGCAAGGAGATCGCCTACTCGTGAAGATCTACCCCGAGTAAGGCTAGCCTCCGTGAGGCCATGATGGCATAGACAAGGTTGCTTCTTCGTGGACCCTTCGTGGGTGGAGCCTCCGTGGACTCTCGCAGCTGCACCTCCGTGGGTTGAAGTCTCCATCAACGTGATTGACGATAGCACCACCTATCGGAACCACGAGAAAAATCACCGCTCTCCAAAATTTGCTTGCTCTTCTCCACCTCTCTTTACTACATGTGCAATTTACTTTCCGCTGCCTATACTCTAGAATTGCATGTGTAGGGTGATACTTGACTGATCATCATTGTGAATCGCCAAAACTTGTCTTTGTCAAAAGGCATAACTTTTATATTGTCAAGTAGTCTAATCACCCCCTCTAGACATACTTTCGATCCTACAAAGAGCTCGCCATTGAGGCCGGCAAGATCAAGGCATGGAGGACGAGGATGGTGTGGCCACTGAGGAGAGGAGCTCACCCAAAGGGGTGGGGCTCCTGAAGGCACAAGGGCCCCTCTCCGAGGATGTGGTCGAGGATTCGTCCCGAGGGAGAGGCCAAGGCCGACGATCCTCCGCCATGGGAAGAGGGCGGTCTGCGGGCGGCAGCTCGGGCGAGCCGGTCCGCCCAGAGGACAGAGTCAAGGTCAAGGGCCCACGGGAGCCCGTGGCGCTATTTCAGGTCGCGATCCAAGAAGGCGGGCGAAGACTGGCGGAAGAAGAAAGCAATCGCTTCTTCTTCGTCAAGAGTCGCTCGACTCCATCCCCTCTCCTCCTCCCGCAGACGTGGACACGGGGTCGCTTTTAATCTTGGGTCCCTCAGCCCAAAGAGGAAGAGGAAGGCAAGGGACAGAGGCGAGGATGAGTAAGGTCTTCCTTCTTTACCTCCGCTTTTTAGACCATGCTACTTCGTGACTTGTTTATATCTTCAGCAGGGACAAGGAGACTGGCCCAGAGGATGGCGAAGAGGGCTACATGCGTGGTGACCAGCCCCTGTGGGCGCTTCACACACGCAGTGGTGGAGATCACTGACAAGAACAGCACAGACCCCGCCACCCAAGCCAGGCGTCACTGCTCACTCCTCAAAGATGTGTTGGGGTACAACTTGGTGCGACCTTTGTCGGGCTGCAGGAGGAGAACGGCAGCAGGAGGAGCCGCCAAGGGCCACCTCAACACGCCGCCCGAGGGGCGCCCCAAGAAGGGCGCCAAGCACCAAGCTCATGCGCCAGAGGAGGAGGTGGATCTTGGGCACTGGTGGCTCCATCCCGCAACAGATGTCATCGGAAGGGGGCCACTTCTTCCCTGTGCTAGCACGGATAAGTCACCCACTTTTTGTTCCGCTTTTCTTTCTTCTTTTTCGAGCCTTGACCTGGCCTTGCTCTCATTCTCTTTTCTCGCATCCAGATCCTCTCTTGGCGGGTTAGAGGACGCCGACACTGCCATCACGGAGGTCGCCAAGGACGCCAAAGCCAAGGCCGACAAGATCGCCACCAAGGAGGCCAAAACGCCGCCGAGGTCGCCACCAAGGGGTCCGCCGAGGTGAGCGGCAAGGCTACTCGCCGAGGAGGCTGGGCAAGGGTATCGCAAGGAGGTGGCGAGGGCTCGCCGGGAGGCGGCAAGGCCGCCGCCAAGGAGGAGGTAGTGACGATCAACCCTTCTCTCCGCCGCCTGCTCGAGCAGTACTGGCGAGGGTGATGACCTGTTCGCCCACCTTCAGGACGCAGTACCCGTGGCCGCCAAGGGGAGGTATTGACGACGAGGTGCTCAGTCCGCCGGGCTCGAGGTTGTTGATGAACTAAGCACCGTGGCGACGGCACCAGGAGGAGAAGCCCTGCTATGGGCGCCACTGAAGCTCCAGCGCCCACCGCGCCTGGCCCGACAAGGCAAAGTCCAAGGAGGCGGCGCAAGGCGGAGGCAAACCACGAGGAGCGCGTCCATCGAGGCGCAGTCCGGTTCCGCCAGCCCACGAGGAGCGAAGGTTGCCCAAGACCTGCCGCCCGAGGCCAAGCAGAGCTCCTCTTGAAGCAGCCGACATAGAGAAGGCCTGGAGGCGGCGAGGGAAGAGGCCGAGGGAGTCTCCGATTAGGGTGTCCGGACAACCGACTATCATCGCCCCACGGACTCCAAGACTACAAGATACAAGATTGAAGACTCCGCCCCTGTCCGGATGGGACTTTCTTGGCATGGAAGGCAAGCTTGGCGATACGGATATGTAGATCTCCTACCATTGTAACCGACTGTAACCCTAGCGCCTCCGTGTCTATATAAACCGGAGGGCTTTAGTCCGTAGGGACATAACCTCCATTACAATCATACCATAGGCTAGCTTCTAGGTTTAGCCTCCTTGATCTCGTGGTAGATCCACTCTTGTACTACCCATATCATCAATATTAGTCAAGCAGACGTAGGGTTTTACCTCCATCAAGAGGGCCCAACTCGGTAAAACATCGTGTCCTCGCCCTCGTTACCATCCGCCTAGACGCACGCTTTGGGACCCCTACCCGAGATCCGCCGGTTTTGACACCGACATTGGTGCTTTATTGAGAGTTCCTCCGGTCGCCACCGATAGGCTCGATGGCTTATTCAATCAACAACCACGCTGTCCAGGTGAGACATTCTCCCGGCAGATCTTCGATTCGAGGCTTCAGGCCAAGGCTAATTCACTTGGCCATCCGAGCAGATTGAAGTTACGCTCCGCCATCAGTCGTTCTAAGCCTAAACTTCACTACCGACATCCGCGGGACTTGATCTTCGACGGTCTCGAGCCAGCCGAAAGCATG
Source organism: Aegilops speltoides (assembly GCA_021437245.1). Lineage (NCBI taxonomy): Eukaryota > Viridiplantae > Streptophyta > Magnoliopsida > Poales > Poaceae > Aegilops > Aegilops speltoides. Next base: position 6,288 of record JAHHZJ010008259.1, on the reverse strand, counting down.
CCGCACGCCACGATGGGCATGATCTAGCTCGCCACGGACAAGGCCTTGGTGGTCAGACGAGTCCGCCTCGCCCTTAGTCCGGAGCCGATCGCCCAGATCGAGGACCGGTGGTCGGACACCGCCTGGGTGCAATTCCACTGCAATGGAGCAACACTAACCTTGTCCTCAGGCTCGTGATCGAGGGGCCGGACTCGCCGGACTCAACCTCCCGCGCCCGCTAATCGACCGATTAGCCGGTCATGGAGTTCACCGCCATGGCATCTTCCAAGACTCGCCTTTGGCGACATCCTCAATTCGCTAAAACATCTCTCGCTATCCGAGAGACCGCCGACTATAGACAGATGGTTGGGACACGGACGACAAAGAAATTCAAAGCCCACCCACCTCCCACTTTGTAGCCACTGCCGATGATCTAACCAACATGCTAGACTACGATCAAGACATCGACAGTATGGACGATGCTGCGAGATTTACAGAACCAGCCTACAGTGGCACGAAGACCACCTCATATGACATATACATGGTGGACACCCCAAAAGATGGGGACGGCGAAGAAGCACGGAGGCAGATTCCTTAAAGAAACAACCTAAGCGCCAAGGCACAAAGCCGTCTAAATCCCAAGACAAGAAGAATGGAGACTCCAAGACAGAGATAATAACACCCTAGACAAAGGCCGAAGACAATCCCTCCAAAGAAGATTCAGCCAGCAGAGGATGCGATAAGCCCTCGGAGAGGCGCGCATTTAAGAGGTCGAGGATGATAATTACATGCCCCTCCCGGAGATTTGGCAAGCTCTCGCGACGATTAATTGCTGTGCCCGAGGATCCTGCTAAACAAGAGCTGCTTAAACGCAGCTAATGGCCACGACAAATAGCCTAAAGAAAAGGCAGCAGCTTCAAGCCTGATCAGACTCGCTGCGATCGATGGACCGAGGTCCTCGCAGTCAAGAGTACTAACTCAACGCCTCCAAAAGCTACCTAAAACGCAAGTTGCTCCTCGATTAGAGGAGGAAGCATACATACCTTCATCACCACCAAGACACACGGCCACCGACCACCCCATGGTCGCGACAGAGGCATCTAGGCCCTCCACCAAGACTGCATCCGATCGCTTCCAAAAGTACGGGCCAAGAGGAATGCGCCGGACTTGCGATATATTGAGGACAAAGCAAGGCAATCCGATCCATCTATGGATCACGGGCGCTCTATACCCACGATGAATACCGCCACGGATACAATAACTCCGCCGGGCCGAACACAGCAAGCTAACGCCACTCGAAGCTACGCCGTGATATTGCTCAATATAGAGGCGCCGCGACACCCGCTTATGCTTCACCGACGAAGTAATGGATCATCAAACCTCAAGGGTTTAAACCTCAGAACATTGAATCCTACGATGGCACGATGCACCGCGGTTTGGATCAAGATTATCTCCTTCACATCCATATGGCCCGCAGCGCACGATCTCCATGCCATCAAGTATCTCCCACTCAGCTTAAAGGACCAGCTCGGCATTGGCTTAACAGCTTGCCCGCAGAGTCAATTGGTGTTAGAAGATCCGAAGTCGATTCCTCGACAACTTCAGGCACATATGTCCCACCACCGCATAATCCATGACCTAAGCCACATAATTCAGCAGCGATTAATCGCCGCATAGCTCGACACGGTTCTAACAAAGAAAAATCAAATCATCGATCGTCCGGATGCCGAGGCCCTAGCAGCCTTCAAACATAACATCCGCGACGAGTGGCTAGCCCGCACCTAGGACAGAAAAGCCAAATCCATGGCAGCCCTCACATCATTAATGACCCGCTTCAGGCGCAGAGGATAGCTGGCTAGCTCGCAGCAATAACCTCAAGAAAACTCGTAGTCCGGATACCAAGGACCACAATGGCAGGTCGCGCTGAGCAAAAATAAACGCCGATTAACGGCAACGGCTAAAGAGGATACGTAGTCAACGCCGGATTCCGAGGCTCCAAACCCGTCGGCGGAAGAAGCCACTCAAAAGAACCACTCCGGTCCGGCCCAATTTGGACCGAATACTCGACCGCTTATGCCGATACATGGCACTTCAAAAGCCAGCTAATCACACCAACAGAGATTGTTGGGTATTCAAGCAGGTAAGTTAATTGCGAAAACAATGACAAGGGGCTGCACAAATGACGACGAGGAAGAGACCCACCACCAACAATAGAGGATGTAGGTTTCACAAGTGCGGACAGTGAATATGATATACGCAACCCATATACCCAAGAGGGAGCGGAAGCGCACTAAGGGACGATATGCGATGGAGCCAGCCGCCAGGTTCAATCCATGGTCCTCTTCGCCCGATCACTTTCGATCGAAGAGACCATCCGACTAGTATCCGCCATGGCGGATTCGGCCGCATTGGTTTTAGACCCAATCGCTGATGGATTTCACCTCACGAGTCCTCGATGGACGGGGCAGAGCTCTAACCTGCTTTATCCGGATACAAGGCGCAAGATGGGCATAGACCCTCAAGGATTAAACCTACAAAGCGAGGAGTTAATCTTCGACATAGTTCCGCTCCGCAACTGCTATCACGCCTCGCCGGACGAACCACATTTGCTAAAGTTCAACGCGTGCAGAATGCATACCTCAAGCTCAAGATGCCAGCCCTCGAGAGTCATCACGGTCAATGGAAATATCGGAACGCCCTCCGAACGGAGGAACATACATCGCTCCGCGAAGTACGAGCAGCCTTCTAAGGCATTTTCGAGTCCGCCGAAACGGCCGGACACGGCCAAACGCTACCGGGCAACATCAACCAAGACCACCGGCGATTTCGAGCACGCGAGTAATGCGGCCCCAACCCCAGCCCTCGATGATTGTAAGACCAACCTCCGCGACATCATTACGCCTCGAGATACCATGGGCCGGGAGGGCACGACCACAAGCACTCCAGAGTGCAGCTCGACCACACCAGGGCCTCACAAGTGTGTCGCTTTTTTATTTTTATTTTCCTTCTTTGTATACACAGGACTCGCTCACTGAGAGGTTCATTCAGGCGTAACCCGCCAACTCACGATGCAACAGCCAGAAGGAAAGAAGGCTGCATTTAACACTCTGTGGCCTCCATTACGAGCATTAAATTCGATTATATACACCATCGCAGCCCACCCTCGAGGGGACATGTTTATTTAGTCCAACCTTGCTTATCAGACTATTTGTATCCTTCCGACTCGGTGAATACACCAGGGCTTACGCTCCCCACATTATGGTGTGATAAGTCCAACACTTTCACAAGTGCGGCACCCCAAACTTATAGCATTATATGAATCGGCGCGAATCATGTCTTGGGTCAATAGTTGGGTTTGCCGGCTCCCACGCTTTTGGTGCCTTACGCTCGCTCGTCGGCTAAGGTGGCACTAGGAGAACCATCGCGATTAGCCTCGTTGAGCCTGGCGAGCGCCAAAGGAGAAAGCTAAAACGACCGGCATGATAAGGCGAGATGTCGCTGTTCGAGAGGTCTTTTCGGGTCCCTAAAGACTCATGCCGCTCGAGCTAAGTACCGGATAATGTCCGACATGATGCGGATAGCGCCTAATTCGTCTTCCGAATACTAGGGGCTTCACAAATTTAAAATAATAGAATTCTATGGCTAAGTGAGAGTGTTCAAGCATTATAAGTCCGGTTGCCTTGTTCGTTGTGTTGAGCGCCCCTAGATGGACCCAAAATGGGAACAAGAGTGCTCAAGTTATCCCTAACACCCCAAAGATTTATGCACTGGGGTCAAGCCAACGACTTGCTATCTCTCGATTTTATAAACGGCCGCATGTAGGTAATATTTTAAATTAAACAAGTGTTGCTTAGCGATATGAACAAAAGTTTTCAAGACAGATAATACATATGCGAAGTTTTACTCAAAATTACATCTCTGGGCACTCATCCGCAATATTAAGGGCACCCTTGAGGACAGTTTATAATACATTTCGCAGACGATATTCCTTGCTCAGCTGGTGCGGGTCAAGAAGAAGCCTCTCCGATCCAAATTCTGCCCCAAGCACCTTTTTGCGGGCAAGGGCCCGACGAGCACCTTCAATACAGCAGAGCGCTTGATGACCTCCACCTGGGCATGCATCCACCAACCACGACGAGGCAGGTAGCTCCTGTGCATGGCCTGCCTAGGCCTACACTGCACTATGAGGCCCTTCATGGCCTCCTTAGCCGCTTTAGGAGCTCGACCACCGCTTCACCTGGTCGCTAGGGGGCACCGGATGGCCGGCTCACAGATTGAGACCGTAAGACCTTCTCTCGCTGAGCCCCCTCCGCCATGGTAGAATGCGTGGCATCGGATACACTATGCGGCAGATCCGCAAACGCCTCTAGAGAGCTCAATTCGTAAGTGTCAAGTAGTTTACATTAACATGCTTGCTTTGCATGAAAAATGCCTCACCGCTTATCTTCTTCACATCTTCAACCTCCCAAGGGCCTTACGGCCTCGGCCTTAGTGGACTTGGCACTTCGTGAGCCGAGGCAAGCTCGACTCTCGAGTCTTGAGTCGCGCCCAAACTCTCATGCTTTCCATGAGCCGCACTTCCGCCACCTCGTGCTCTCCTGCTTTTGTTCTCGCCTGCTCATGTCCAGACATGCTCGCCACGACACGGCCTCCTTCAGGTCGCCACTCGCTAGTGGCCCCGCAGCATCCACGCTATCCTTGTCTTTTTATTGCAACCCAAATCCTTTTCCAGAAGGTAAATTTTTAAAGTGGTGTTACTCACCTTCTTTGTCCTCGAAGTTGCTTTGGCACGGCCGAGCTCTTGCTCGACTGCTCGAGATCCTACTTAATGCACCGACCTCCGCATCAAGGCGGCAGAGGTCAAGACAAGAACTCGCAAAACCCATATTGACATATTTTTAGCAACCTCACAGATATTATTTAGATCCTCATCCGCTTTTCTTCCAACGCCGAACCGAGCATCAGGCTACTATCTATGCGGTATTACATTACACAATTTTAACTTCACCTCAAAGCCTCGTTAGAAGGTGTCAGAAGCTCCAGCCCGCCTTGGCGAACGAATCCTTTCAATCACCGGACTCATGATAGTGCGGTGTTCTTCCTCGATGGAAGCGCCTTTGAGTGCCTCCAAGTTGTCCGCGCCCGTTGACGGAGGTCCAAGGCCACGGTCTTGCCCTTCTTAAGGGGTCACGGACCAACCACCGCAGTTCCAACAAGAGTCCGGAAAGTCCGGAGGTGCCTTTGCGCGCCCGAGCCTCCTCCGATGGGTCCTTTCGATCCCACTCGGCCCCTCATCGGCGCGAGGGGTGGAGGCGCGATGGAATCCACATCCGACGGAGCTAACGACCCGCCTGATGAAGCGGGAGATCATCATTGGCCGGATGCAGCAAGATGCAGCATTAGAAGGACACTATGTGACACAAAAGAAATTGCAGATCATTCAGTGATCCGGATATTTACGATCTCGCCGAGGCCTCGCCTTGAGGGTATTCTTCACCGCCAACGCTGGTGTCAGGAGCTGTCCGGGAATAGTTCTTCCTCTGACCTTCGCCTCCCCCGCTGGGGAAGCTCTCTTCCTCTCGTCCCTCCTCTCGGGAGAGAGTCTTCCTCCTCCTCATTCGGGAGGAGTCCGCCGAGTCGCTTGACACTGAAAGCGGAACTTTTCGAGTTGCATGGCCACCTTCTGGTTTTCTTCTCCAAAGACCACGCAGGTGCCGGAACCAAGAATCTCCGCTAGACGGACGCCCACTGGTCTTCGGCATGGGAGCCGCGTGATGAGCCGCCGCCTTCTTCATCCACTCCCGCCAAAGGAGAAGGAGATTAAACCCGCTTAGGGTCTAATTATTAAAAGTGTCCCGTAAGGGTAGAATCACTTACCTCGCCACCGGACGCGCAGAGTGGAATCCACGATCTTCCGTCATGATGCGGGGCTTCGCGCCTTAAACAAGACCTCCAGCGCCTTCAGACATCGGTCGGCGCCCGCCAACGCCTCGGTGCTCGTTCCTGCATCAAACTCCCACGATTGAATGCCCGTTTGGCATGGAGGATCCGACGAACGAGCATGACTCGACCATGTTAACCAGCCTCGAGCTTCTTGTTCACCACTCGGATATAGGCTTGAGTCCCGCACCCTTCGACTACCCCACAAAGCAAGCCCTTCTTCTGTGAGGTGAGCTGCGAGGGATTCCAGATTCTGAACTCGGGCGCCGCTCATGTAGGGTCGCGCTGCTCAATGATATAGAACCACCCCGATCGCCACCCTTGATGATTCCACGAAGGCCCTTCAATTAAAGGACGCTGGGCATCTTG
>JAHHZJ010008251.1:0-29333 GCA_021437245.1 Aegilops speltoides | reverse complement strand
CCGATAAAGAGGTTCAAGGTTGGCCGCTCATCAGACCTTAGTGAGGTGAAATCCATCGACGATTGGGTCAAAACCAATGCGCGAATCCGCCGTGGTGGATATCGGTGGTGGTCCTTCGATCAAAAGTGATCGGGCAGAGGACCATGATTGAACTTTTGGGGCGATCGCTCCATCGCAGATACGCCCCTCGAGCGCGATGCTTCCGCCTCCTTTTGGGTATGTGGGTTGCGATATCATGTTCACCGTCCGCACTTGTGGGGGAATCCTTTCGTCCTCTATTGTTCGGCGGCCGTGGTTCCTCCTTTGTCATTGCTATGCAGCCCTTGTCGCGTTTTCGCAATTAACTTGCATGTTTATTTGAACACCCAACAATCTCTCGCAGTGTGATTAGCTGGTTTTTCGGGGTGCCGTATTTGGCACGAAGCGATCGAGTATCCGTCCAAGTTGGACGGCCCCGAGTAGTTCTTTTGAATGGCTTTTTCCACCGATCTGGTTTAGAGCATCCGAATCCGCGCGCTGATCGTCAGATTCTTCAGATATCTCTCGTTAGTGCGGCGAAGCTTATTGCGACGCCGACCTGCCATTGTCGCCTTTGGTATCCGAACTACCGTAGTTTTTGATAGGTTGTTACCGCGGCTAGCCAGCTGTCTTCCCGCACGTAGCATGGTCATGAGTGATGTGAGGGCTGCCATTGATTTTGGCTTTTCCTATCCTAGGTGCCGGGCCAGCCATTTGTCGCGATGTTGTGTTTGAAGGCTGCAAGGGCCTCGTGATCCGGACAATATGATTTGATTTTTTCTTTGTTGAAGAACTGTGGTCTGCATCGTCTCGCCGCCGATTCGTCTGGTTGCTGAATTATGTGGCTTAGGTCATCAAGGCGCTCGTGGTCGCACACATGTGCCCCGGAAGTTATCGAGAATGCGGTTCCGTGTCCTCCCAACACCCAATTGATTCTGGCCGCAGTGCTGTTGAGCCAATGCCGAGCTGGTCCTTTAAGCTTGAGTGGGAGGTATTTGATGGCGGAAGATCATCATCATGGGCCATGTGGATATGAAGGAGATAGTCTCCATCCAAACCTGCAGATCTGTTGTGCCATCGAGGATTCAATGTTCATGGGTTTGAACCCTTCGGGATAATGATTATCCATTACTTCATCTATAAAGCATAGTGGGTGCGCGCCTCCAGATTAATATATCACGACGCAGCTCAAACGAGCTTTGTTCATCGTGGCCGCCCGTTGTCAGTATCCCGCGTGATCCGCTGTCGTCGCCAGACATTGTAGTGCCCACGCCATCCATAGATCGATCTTTGCCTTGCTTTGCCTTATCCTCCAATATGTCTCGAAGTCCGCGAGATTCCTCGTGGCTTTATACTTTTCTGCGACGCCGGGTATGGCTTTAGTGGGAAGCCTATAGGCTTTCTTTCCGCTATACGAGGTGGTCACGGGACAGTAATCGGCGATGTAGGTTTATGTGCTTCTCCTCTAATCGGGCAGCAGCTATGCTGGGGTAACTTCTTGAGGGGCGCTCGAAATTACTTCGGCCGCAAGGACTTCAAATCATCCGCTTGCTTTTTTCTTGAGGCTGCTTGCGCGGGCCATAAGCCCGCGCTGAAACACTTCTTGTTCGACGGATCCTCGTGCACGACAAATTGGCCGCCGCCGAGGCTTGCTTGCTCTCGAGGGACGGATGTAATTATCGCCCTCTACCTTCGGTCCCGCCGCTTCGTGAGGGCTAGCTTCCCACCTCCGGTATGAATCTTTGCCGGGGCTGGTCTTGGCACTATCTCGGCAGTTATTATCTCCGTGCCTAATCTCCGTTCTGCCGGGTGGCGGATTTGGAGCGGCGCCATCGACGCCGGGCGCTTAGGCTGCTTTTTGAGGGTCATCACTGCTCCATCGCCATTCCCATCCTTTGGGATGTCCACCATGTATATGTACGATGACGAGGTGGCTTTCCAAAGCTGCTTGTAGGTGCTGGTTCTTGGTCGCTCCAAAGATCGCCGCCCATACCGCCTGATGTCCTCGTGAGTCGGCTGCCATGTCTGCTAAGTCATCGACATGGGCTACGGCGGTTGGTGGTGGGCTTTGAATTTCTTCATCGTCCTGCATCCCAACCGCCCCGCCATAATCCGCCAAGGCTCTCTCGAGCAAAGAGAGACACTCTAGCGATTCGGATGTCGCCGAAAAGGCGAAAAGCCGAAAGATGTCCGCAACGGTGAACTCCATGATCGGCGCCCAATCAGCATTCGATTGACAAGGGCGCAGAAGGTCTCGGGTCCAGAGAGGAGTCCGCACCTTGAGTCAGATTCGCCTCTATCGCCAGAGGTAGTAGCCCCCGGTGGTGTCCAACCACCCATCTCGACAGGCCATGCCTACTCCGATCTAAAGGTCGGAGCGGACTCTTGTGCGGCCTCTAGGGCACTATCCGCAGCGCAGAGCTAAATCATGCTCATCGCCACAATGCGACATCGCCTGGCCGTGGCTCAAACCACAAAGAGCAAGTCTCGCGGATGTCGGGCCGATAGTTCAAATCCTCCGAACCGAATTATGGCTGTGGGCGAGATTTCGACTCGCCCGATGGCTAAGTGAATTGCCCAGCAAAGGCGGCCGCCATCACGAAGATCTCGCCCGGGAGAAAAGTTCTCACCGGACCGCGTTGTTGTTGATGATCAAGGAGCCATCGGGCCTATAGGTGACGGCATACGTAGGAACTCTCAATGAAAGCACCACTATCGGTGTCAAAACCGGCGGATTCCGGTAGGGGGTCCCGAATCGTATGCTCTAGGCGGATGGTAACAGGAGACAAGGACACAATGTTTTTACCCAGTGTTTGGGCCTCTCGATGGAGGTAAAACCCTACTCCCCGCTTCATTAATATTGATGATATGGGTAGTACAAGAGTAGATCTACCACGAGATCAAGGAGGCTAAACCCTAGAAGCTAGCCTATGGTATGATTGTTGTTCGCCCCACGGATTAAAACCCTCCGCTTTATATAGACACCGGAGAGGGTTAGGGTTACACAGGTAAGTCGGGTTACAATGGTAGGAGATCTACATATCCGTGATCGCCAAGCTTGCCTTCCACGCCAAGGAAAGTCCCATCCTGACACGGGACTAAGTCTTCAATCTTGTATCTTCATAGTTTTGGAGTCCGCCAATGATGATAGTTCGCCATCCCGACACCCCTAGTCCAGACTCCTCAATCACCCTTTAATGAGAACGGAAATATCTTAAGGATATAATAGTAGCGAGATTTCTCATCATTAGTGAACATGGTGTCTATATCATTCAATTTAGTAAGATGTGCCACAACAGTTTCAGATTCATTGCCATAAAAAGGATCAGATTCAACCAAAGTAATTATCTCAGGATCGACAGAGAATTCATAATCCTTATCAGTAACAAAAATAGGTGAAGTAGCAAAAGCAGGGTCATATTTCATTTTAGCATTTAGATATTTCGCTTCCATTTGGCTAATAACTTCTTAAGATCAGATCTATCGCTGCAAGCAAGAATAGCTCTCGTAATTTCTTCATACATAACATAAATACCCTCTCGAACAATGTGATAATTCATACTTAGGGGAGAACCTCCATCATCACTATTCTTCAATAATTTCATCTTCAATAATTTCATTCTTCTAACCTAGCAAGTTGCTGTTCATCAAGATATTCACCTAATGGAAAAGTAGTATCAAGCATAGAAGTAGTTTCATCATAAGTATCATGCATAGTAGAAGTGGCATCATCAATAACATGTGACATATCGTAATTCATAGCAAAGAGTGGTTTAGGTGTCGCAAGCTTACTCAAAACAGATGGTGAATCAAGTGCGTAGCTAGATGGCAGCTCCTTACCTCCCTCAGAGTTGAGGGAAAAATCTTAGTTCTTTCGTATTTCAAGTTCCTCATAGTGACCAGCAGATATAAACCAAGTGGCTCAAAGAGTAGAGCTATGCCTCGGCAAAAGTGCTGTAAAATAGTCTTGATAACCCACAAGTATAGGGGATCGCAAAGCATTTTTCGAGGGTAGAGTATTCAACCCAAATTTATTGATTCACACAAGGGGAGCCAAAGAGTATTCTCAAGCATTAGCAAAGTTGAGTTAAGTCAATTCAACCACACCTGGATAACTTAGTCTCCAAGAGCAAAGTATTTAGTAGCAAAAGTAGTATGGAAGTATTACGGTAATAAAGTGGCAAACGAATAGTAGCAGTTTTGTAGTAATTGTAAAGTGGCAATGGTAAAGTAACAAGCAAAGCACAATATGTGAAAAGCTCAGAGGCATTGGATCAGTGATGGATAATTATGTTCAATGCAATTCCTCATGTAATAGTTATAACATAGGGTGACATAGAACTAGCTCCGCTTCATCAACGTAATGTAGGCATGTATTCAATATAGTCATACACGCTTATGGAAAAAGAACTTGCATGACATATTTTGGCCTACTCCTCCTGCAAGGCAAATGGGTGTCGTGTGTCAAACCCATGGATCTTGGGTAGGGGGTTCCAAACTATGCTGCCTAAGGCTAATGGTAACAAGAGGCGGGGACATGATGTTTTACCTGTGTTCGCCCTCTCGATGGAGGTAATACCCTACTTCCACTTGATTGATCTTGATGATATGAGTATTACAAGAGTAGATCTACAATGAGATCAGAGAGGCTAAACCCAGAAGCTAGACTATGATGATTATGATTGTTCTCGCCCCACGGATCTAACCCTCCGGTTTATATAGACATCGGAGAGGGCTAGGGTTATACAAGAGTCGGTTACAAAGAAGGAGATCTAACATCCCGGATCACCAAGCTTGTCTTCCATGCAAAGGAGAGTCCCATCCGATTAATGGGACGAAGTCTTGAGTCTTGTATCTTCACGGTCCAAATAGCCTGTCCAAAGTATATATCTCGCTGTCCGGATCCCCCTAATCCAGACTCCTCAAGAGCCCTCTAACCAGAAGCTTCAATGACGGCGAGTCAAGCGATAGATTGTCTTCGGCATTGCAAAAGCGGTTCCATCTCCAATACTCCAAAGTAGATTAAGATTGTGTTCGGCTCGCGGAGATAATTTCCGCACACCACCGCTTGTCGGTGTCAAAACCGGCGGATCTCGTAGGGTGTCCCGAATCGCGGCGCTCTAGGCGGATGGTAACAGGAGACAAGGACACAATTTATGTTTTACCTAGGTTCAGGCCCTCACGGGAGGTAAAAGCCTACTCCCGCTGATTAATATTGATGATATGGGTAGTACAAGAGTAGATCTACCATTTAGATCAAGGAGGCTAAACCCTAGAAGCTAGCCTATGGTATGATTGTTGTTCGCCTTATGGATTCAAAACCCTCCTGCTTTATATAGACACCGAGAGGGCTAGGGTTACACAGAGTTGGTTACAATGGTAGGAGATCTATGATATCCGACGCCAAGATTGCCTTCCACGCTTGCAAGGAAAGTCCCATCCTATTACCGGACTAAGTCTTCAATCTTGTCTCTTCATAGTCTTGGAGTCCCGCCACGGTGATAGTTCGCTGTCCTGGACACCCCCTAGTCCAGGACTCCCTCAAAGAGTTCCTGCAAACCAGGCTTCAATGACGTAAGAGTCCGCCAGAGCATTGTCTTCGCATTGCAAGGCGGGTTCTTCTCCAAATTCCATGTAATCACCGAATGGTGTACGGCTTATAAATGCTGCGCCTCCCCTGGCTCTCCACACATCAATAATGGCCATCTTCCAAGTGTCGACGAATGCGAAAAGGCCAGGGTATTTTTACATTTTACCCTAGCTACGCAGCAAATAAGCTGCCTATAAAAAAGAGGCGAGGATCTAGATCTCGAATCACACCATCCTTTTCCGCTGAGTATTCATCTGAGAGCCAATTCACCAAAAAATCCATTCCCATGGATAGTCGACGCTGGCTCTCCTCTCAAGGCCTGGCCCCAGCCCCTCAGCCAGAGATTGGGGAGATGCCCGGCCTTGTGCACAGTGAGTCAGTGACGCCTCAAGCCGAGGGATTTCTTTCCCCAAATTCTTCATGGTTCCGGCTCGAGCCGACTTGCCACCGTACAAGGGCGGGAAGGAAAGTGAGAGGTCCCCAATCCCTCCAAACGAGAGCGGGTATGCTTCATTCCCCTTTATCTAATAAGAGGACCCGGATTTCATATATCCATTTCTCCGGGCTCTTGGAGTTCTATGGGCTCATTCACCACCTAACGCCACCTCCATCTCATACACATCATGGCTTTTGTGGCCCTCATACAGTTGTTCTTGGGCTGAGGCCCATGGCTTGCAAGTAGGAAGAGATTATTTTGCCTCGTATCCCGTTCTGTGAAAGTGCAACTAATCCTCGTGGTTTTGGTAATTAATAACAACATATATATCATTGAACTAATTATTTCTTGAGAATATTTCAAAGTTCAAGGATATGGGTATGGCAATGACTGATGATGTGGACCCCTCAAAATGCTAAGGAAAACATTGGCAAAAGCTCAAGACTCCATTTTTGGTTTAGTGATCCAAGATCACATTGAGTCCATAGGAAAGCCAATACTATTAAAAGGGATGAGGTTATGATGATGATCCGTTGCTCAAAGTGCTTAGTGATTTATCTCTCAAACTATCAGCAATCTTTCATTCCAACATAAACTCATAAGTAATCTCGGTCCCACCGATTCCATAAACTCACCACACCGAGATGAACCACCTCAGCCATATACCCAAACCCTAGAATTTCGGATTTTCCGATTCCAAACTCGGTCATACCGAAATTGGTGTTGCTAAGCTTCAGAACCTTCAGACTCAAATCGGTGTCACCGAGATGAGAAAGTCGGTCCCACCGAGATTGGCAAACCCTAGACTTTGGAAGAATCGACTAACCGAGATTGTATTTTCGGTCCCATCGAAAATCCCAACGTTCACAAGATTTGAACTTTCGGTCTCACCGAGTTGTCAACTTCGGTCTGACCGAGATTGGTCAAATGTGTGTAACGGTTGGATTTTGTGTGGAGGCTATAAATACCCCTCCACCTCCTCTTCATTCGTGGAGAGAGCCATCAGAAAGAACTACCACTCCTACCTTACATTTCGAGAAGAAAACTACCTACCCTTGTGTTGAGATCTGTTGCTCCACTCCCACCATATGAAACTTGATTTCTAGCCTTCCCAAGTTGCTTTCCACTCAATCCTTTCTTCCACCACAGCCAAATCAGTGAGGAGAGTTGAGTGTTGGGGAGATTATCATTTGAAGCACAAGAGCAAGGAGTTCATCATCACCAACACCATCTATTACCTTTTGGAGGGTGGTGCCCCTAGATTGGTTAGGTGTCGCTGGGAGCCTCCACAAGATGTGGAGTTGAACCAAGAAGTTTGTAAGGGCAAGGAGATCGCCTACTTGTGAAGATCTACCCCGAGTAAGGCTAGTCCTCCGTGGACGAAGCCATGATGGCATAGACAAGGTTGCTTCTTCGTGGACCCTTCGTGGGTGGAGCCTCCGTGGACTCTCGCAGCCATTACCTCCGTGGGGGTTGAAGTCTCCATCAACGTGATTGACGATAGCACCACCTATCGGAACCACGAGAAAAATCTCCGTGTTCCAAATTATGCTTGCTCTTCTCCACCTCTTATTTACTACATGTGCAATTTACTTTCCGCTGCCACTACTCTAGAATTGCATGTAGGGTGATACTTGACTTGGTCATCATTGTGAACTTGCTAAAACTTGTCCTAATCAAAAGGCTAAACTTTTAAGTTGTCAAGTAGTCTAATCACCCCCTCTAGACATACTTCCGATCCTACAAGTGGTATCGAGCTTTGGTCTCCATTGATTGGTTTCATTGCATTGACTCCATAAGCTTGGTTTCACAACCTAGGAGAGTATGGCGCCTAGTGAGGGTAATTTTCAGAGGTCCTTACTTTGATGGTTCAAACTTTGCTAGTTGGAAGCATAAAATGAAAATGCATATTCTTGGACATAACCCCGCCAGATGGGGCATTATTTGTGTTGGCTTGCAAGGTGAGTTCTTCGAGGAAGGAAAAGTTCCGGATCGCGGCTATACGCTGATGAGTTATGGATGTTACGTAACAATGCTCAAGCTTGTGACATTCTCTTCAATGCTTTGTGTCCCGAGGAGTTCAACAAGATCAGCCGCCTTGAGAATGCAAAAGAGATTTGGGATACTTTGGTCGAAATGCACGAAGGTACCGAGTCCGTGAAGGAATCAAAGCTAGATGTTCTTCAAGGTCAACTTGACAAGTTCAAGATGAAGGAAGGTGAAGGAGTCTGAAATGTACTCTAGGCTTGCTCTCATCACCAATGAGATGGCAGGCTTAGGAAGCGAAGAAATGACCGAATCGATTCATCATCAAGAAGATTCTCGAGCTTTGATGGAAAGTATGACACCGTGCACTTTGATCCAAATGATGCCAAACTACAAAGATCTCAAGCCTACCAAGTCATTGGAAGAATTGTTGCTCATGAGATGACACTTAAAGATAAGGAAGAGCTTCACAACAAGTCAAGTGGTGCTTACAAAGCTGCAGCTGAAGCTCCCACAACCTCAAGTGACAAGCTAGTTTCCAATGAAGAGATAAGCCTAATGGTGAAGAACTTCAACAAATTCTACAAGAGTAGAAGCAAGGAAAGAAGCTCAAAGTCTAGATCATATGATGAAAAGAGATCTTCTAGTCGGATCGAATCTGCTATAATTGTGGAAGACCCGACACTACTCAAATGAGTGTTCGACTCCCCACAAGAGAAGAGAAGAATTCCAAGAAGAAGAAGCTCAAGAGAAGAGTCACCAAAAGAGAGAAGGAGTAGAGATGATCGTTATGAACGAAGATCCTCTCTGAGAAGCAAGGATTCGAAAGGAAAGACAAGTCATCAAGGAGCTACACAAGAAGAAAACATCAAGCTCATGTTGGTGAATGGGTTTCCGCCCGACCGACAATCACTCCGAAAGAAGCTATCACTCCAACTCCGAATACAGTCAAGATGAAGGTGTTGCCGGTCTTGCTCTCGTGTCCTCCAACTCCAACTCCTATGACATATTTGATTCACCAAATGAGGGAATTGGAAGATGCTTCATGGCAAAAGGCCCCAAGGTATCACACCCTGAATTTATTGACTTTGATAGTGATGAGGATGACTTGCTTGGTGAAGATGAGCTTACATGATAAATCTAGTGAGCTTAGTAATGATGAACATGCTAGTAGTCTTTATAGTCGAGAAGAGTCGAATGACAATGCTATGAAGGAGATTGAGCGCCTAACTAAAGAACTAAACACTCTTAAGTTAGCTCATGAAACAACTCAAGAAGATCATAGAGAGCTCCTAAGATCTCATGAGAAGCTACGCCGAGAAGCTCAATCTAGAGCAAGAACATGAGTTTCTAAAAGCTATCAATGACGATCTTCAAAGAAGAGTTCTTCATATCTTGCCAAACGACTTCTCTTGTCTAATTTCTTGCCACCTATTAAAACTAAGCATGACAAGCATAAGAAAAATTCTTCATCTAGTAGTAACAATAATCATGCTAAATCAAATGTTGTTACTTCTAGTAATTCTCTTGATTCCACTAACAATGTTTCAAGCCAAGTTTCACTTGAGCAAGAAAATAGTCTATTGAAAGGGATTATAGAGAAAGGTGTTCACAAGAGTCTTGCCGAAGCAAGAGCTTTGAGGAAATTGTTCGCAAGCAAGGAAGACACCGAAGAATCAAGGAATTGGTTTTGAGCGAAAGTTCAACGCCGAGGGTGTTGAATGGGAAGAAGGTCAATATCCCACTCCAAAGTTTGTTTCTCAAAAGGAGAAGTATGATCCTACTTCTTCCAATGTGGAACAAGCTCAAGATGACCTTCCACCACAAGACCACAAGCTAAAAGGCAAGGACAAGCTTCAAGAGGAGATTGATGCATTCATTGAAGCACCCAAGGCCATGGTCAAGTGGGTTCCCAAGGCAACTTCAAGTTCTACTTCGACAAGCTCAACTACTACCCCAAGGATTCCCATCAAGATGATGTGGATCCCGAAGAAGAAGAACTAGAGAGTTCTTGAGGGTGACTCCGCCAACATACTTCACTCACATTCATTTTGGCAAGAACTTGTGCAATCAACTTCCACATCTTGCACTAGTTCATGGAGTCACAAACCCTCATGTTGGTAAGTCAAGGACAAGGTAATCATTGCTTTCATGGACATCATCTATTGTGTACTTCAATCTATGTCCATGGATATCCTTGTTTGTTCCTTGTGGGACTAACCCATGTAGGTATTGAAAGTGCCCAATCCAAAGGATTGCTCCCAACTCTTGATGATCTTCATCAACATTGAGCATCCACATCTTCAACATCTACATGAAGTCTTCAACGACAACCCAAGGTTAGTTTGACCTTTAAAAGGGTTCTCACATCAAGGGGAGCTTTGTTTAAAGAAATGAGCTAAAGCATCTTCAAATGATGTGAACACATTAATGCTTTTATGTAAAAGTGGTAACCCCACTTGTGCTTAAACGATGAGTATGACCTATGATCAAATGTTCTCATTTGACTCCTAAGTCAATATACTCATATATAGATGACCTAGTCATCGCCAAATTGTGTGCTAGTAGCTAGTGTTTTGTTTGTGCATGTTTGACACATATTTCATTTGCTATCTTATTGTGTGAGCATGTTGGATGCATGATTTTATCCATTCGAGGACATCCATTTGTTGCTTTGGTCTTTGGATTTTTCTTTTTCGACCAAATGGATGGACAAGAATGCCTAAGTTCCTCCCTAGCTATCTATGCTTTCTTGTCTCAAACTCTATTCATGCTTATATCACAAACTTTGAACAAGACTTTTTCGATGGACAGATCGAGTGAGGAGCACTGAGCCACCGATCCGTCAAAAGCCTAAATTCCAAAACCTTCTAAGTACTTTCGTCAAACCAATATACTCAAATCGGACAGATCAAATCACTTGATTGATCTAGGTTTTCACTCGTGAAACCGAAGTTGTAAATTTCGGCGTGATCAAGTGAGTAATCGCACGCAGCTAACCATCTCGGTCCCACCGAAGTTTTCCAACTCGGTCCCACCGACAACCGGCGGGTATATATACCGAGGGCAGCGCGCTGATTATTCTTCAAACGCCTCGCCTCAAACCTTCACGCCGCCGCCGTGGTCTTCGGATCGCCTCCGCCGCCGCCAGGCGCCTCGGCATGGGTCTCCATCGCCACAACGGTCAATCTCATCGCACCATTGCCTGCCAGAGTGAAACTCCACCAGATTGGTGAGTTTCATCCTCTCGTGCTTCAACCTCCGATTCTATGCACGATAGGTTTTGCCTAGCTTCTTGCCAAGATTGAAATCTTCCTATCCAGCAGATTAGATCATAGAACAAAATTCGAGTGAAAATTTTAGGTTAGGTTTCCACCAACACATCTCGGTGTGACCGATTCTACATTCTCGATCGACCGATTTGGCCTCGCCATTGCACCGCACTTTTCGTTAAACCGAAGTTGTGCAAATCGGTAAGACCAAGTGAGGATTTAGTGAAACCCTAGTGCTTCGGCTAGATCAAACCCATTTCGTCCAACCGAAAGTGGTGTGTAATGGTTAGGTTTAGACACTTCGATTCACCGAATTTTAGACTCGGTCGATCGAAATGCATTCTCGTGAAAACCTAAAACTAAAGTTTGAACTCATTTTTTTGCAAAATCCTCCGTAGCTTGTGATAACTCTTCTATTCTCGCTTATACCTATTCTTTTCACAGTTGTCACCATGTCCGATGCAAGTGACAGCTGTAACAGGTCCGAATCACCGCTGAGATTCCAGAGGCAATACAAGTCCCAAGCAAGTTTTTCAGATGATGGAGAGAGGAGCACCCAAGTGGATTGCTCCACCGCCACCAGGCTGTGAAGAAGAGGAATTCATGAGGAAGACTCGACTTTGTTGCAGATGAGGAGATTACTTCAAGCCTAAGAGGAAAGTGGTTGCCAAAGGCTATCAAGGGCAACAAACAAAGAAAGGCACCAAAGAAAGAGAAGAAATCCACAGCTGCAAAGAAGCTGAGCATGGAAGAAGAAACCCCAAAGAAGATCAAGAAAACTTCCAAGAGGAAGAGGCTAGTTCATGAAGAAGTCGATGATGACTCGATGAGGAAGCACCCCAGCCTCCTCGTATGAAAAGTTGATGGAGATGCCATCGGCAGGAGCACCCACAAAATCTAAGCCATCACCCCAGCAAAGGCAGCCCAAGCCAAACCTCGCCGCCAAGCCAAAGAAAACCGTGAGAAATATACCGCTTCAGAGAAGAAGAAGGACAATGTGCCACCGCCGAACTGATGAAGAGGCACATGTTTTGTCAAGCTCGACATGTAAACTGCCACTCATAATGATGCTCATCCTCGAGCTGAAAATATGAAGGAAAGGAAGGACAAAGGTCTCAGCTATGGAGGCAAGTTGATCCATATGCCACCAGAGAAGGACAGTCATTGACTCAAGGTTCCACACCGAGAGCAACAAGATTTCTATGAGATGCTGTTTCATGGACAAGAAGCCAATTGTTGCCGACACCAGATATGTAGATCGGGAATACATCGACAAAGAAGAGCACAGAGACTACTTCCCACATGTGCATGAGAGCTTCACCGCATGTGGAGTTGCAGAGTTTGTTGGTCGTAAATTGACCGCTGGAATGATGAGATGATCATGCGCTTCATGCCACCGCACATTTCTATCCAGATGGCGTAATTGTATGGATGATGTAAGGCCGTAGATTCTCTTCAACCGTTGAAGAATGGAGAGCGCTGAATGCACCAAAGATCAAGAGATGATGATGTTGATGTCTATGGCATTCCAAAGAAGAATCACGAGTCTATGAAGAACATGTACAATGAGGTACCGCATAAGGATGTTGAGATATGGAAGCTTGATCAGTTTATCATCTTCGTGCAGTGTCTCCCAACCACTAACACCATTCTCGAGGCATACTTTGATGCCCAAGTCAGAGACCACCGCATGATAAGAGGCTATTCTATCAACATGCTGCACATTCTAGATCAAGACACCTTTAAGGTGATGGACCTGATAGTAGAGACTATCAAGAGGACAGCAGCAGCACTGTAAGAGGTCATGGGGTTTGCTCCGCATATTCAGATGCTCATCAATGCCAAGTTTGGCACGGACACTCACCGTGGATAGACCCCACTTGCCACCGCAGCCCTAACATGAAGATAATGAAGTTGTGATGACCGAGGATGCCCCACATCCGCTGAAGGACACGCTAAGTCCTAAGTCGCCAAACAAGCTAAAGCTGAGAAGGAAGAAGGAAGCAGAAGAAAGCCCAAGAGCGTTGGAGAACAACTTGAAGCCACTCGAGAATTGAACTACCGCCAAAGATAGTGCGCCTCAGAGAGTCTTGAGAGGATAGTTGAAGATAAGTTCCATGCTCGATGTCAAGTCGATCAAGTGCAGTGTCACCACAACAAGCTTGAGGCGCATATCGAGGAAGCAAAGAGGAGAAGGCAGAGCTCATGAAGGAGATGGAAGGTGATCTAGTCCAGATGACTATGAGCAGCCCGCTGCAGGCCCACAAAGCCCAGATCACTGCTATTCCAAAGGATGCACCCTGTGGCTACTACATCAAGACCTCCCACATCCCACTGGCCCAAAGACCAGCCCAAGATCCACTCCTCCAGCTCCACAGACTTCAGCAGAAGCTTTGCAGATGCAGCTATCTCCACTCCATCGACGCAGACAGAGCCGCCAAGCAGAGTCCCTAGTGACGATTAGCTCTATACCTTTTCAACTTTTGGTAACTTGTTGCCAAAGGGGAGAAATTGTATAGATCATAGGACTTCGAGAGAGAGAGTGCTCTTTTTTTGCTCTTTCGCTTATGTTTTCCTTGAGATACTTTTGAGTTCTTCGAGACATTTCGTGTGTTTGATACTACGCTTGTTTATCTTGATGAGTGCTTGATCATACTATGCTTAATGTGTGCTTAATGCTTATCATATTCTATTCATATCTTGTATGATCATTTACTCATGTCTTGGTGATTGGGTGCATGCTATTCATTCTTATCATTTTGTGCGCCCACCAAGATGTATGTGACATGGAAGAGTGACCCATGATCCTAATCGATTGTGCATTTGCATTCAAACGCAAATCTTAAATAATGCACAAATTTAGGGGAGCTCTTGCTTATCACATACTTCTCAAAGCGATTTATGTTATTCATTGATTATATCATTTGTCGGTTTTGATCTATATGTTGTCATCAATTACCAAAAGGGGAGATTGAAAGTGCAACTAATCCCCGTGGTTTTGGTAATTAATAACAACATATATATCATTGAACTAATTATTTCTTGAGAATATTTCAAAAGTTCAAAGATATGGGTATGGCAATGACCGATGATGTGGACCCTCAAAATGCTAAGGAAAACATTGGCAAAAGCTCAAGACTCCATTTTTGGTTTAGTGATCCAAGATCACATTGAGTCCATAGGAAAGCCAATACTATTAAAAGGGATGAGGTTATGATGATGATCCGTTGCTCAAAGTGCTTAGTGATTTATCTCTCAAACTATCAAGAATCTTTCATTCCAACATAAACCATAAGTAATCTCGGTCCCACCGATTCCATAAACTCACCACACCGAGATGAACCACCTCACCATATACCCAAACCCTAGAATTTCGGATTTTCCGATTCCAAACTCGGTCATACCAAATTGGTGTTGCCAAGCTTCAGAATCTTTCAGACTCAAATCGGTGTCACCGAGATGAGAAAGTCGGTCCCACCGAGATTGGCAAACCCTAGACTTTGGAAGAATCGGACTAACCGAGATTGTATTTTCGGTCCCATCGAAAATCCCAACGCTCACAAGATTTGAACTTTCGTCTCACCGAGTTGTCAACTTCGGTCCGACCGAGATTGGTCAAATGTGTAACGGTTGATTTTGTGTGGAGGCTATAAATACCCTCCACCTCCTCTTCATTCGTGGAGAGAGCCATCGAAAGAACTACCACTCCTACCTTACATTTCTGAGAAGAAAACTACCTACCCTTGTGTTGAGACTGTTGCTCCACTCCCACCATATGAAACTTGATTTCTAGCCTTCCCAAGTTGCTTTCCACTCAATCCTTTCTTCCACCACAGCCAAATCAAGGAGGAGAGTTGAGTGTTGGGGAGATTATCATTTGAAGCACAAGAGCAAGGAGTTCATCATCACCAACACCATCTATTACCTTTTGGAGGGTGGTGCCTCCTAGATTGGTTAGGTGTCGCTTGGGAGCCTCCGCAAGATGTGGAGTTGAACCAAGAAGTTTGTAAGGGCAAGGAGATCGCCACTTCGTGAAGATCTACCCCAGTAAGGCTAGTCCTCCGTGGGCGTGAAGCCATGATGGCATAGACAAGGTTGCTTCTTCGTGGACCCTTCGTGGGTGGAGCCTCCGTGACTCTCGCAGCTGCTATCTCCGTGGGTTGAAGTCTCCATCAACGTGATTGACGATAGCACTCACCTATCGGAACCACGAGAAAATCTCCGTGTTCCAAATTGCGCTTGCTCTTCTCCACCTCTTATTTACTACATGTGCAATTTACTTCCGCTGCCATAACTCTAGAATTGCATGTAGGGTGATACTTGACTTGGTCATCATTGTGAACTTGCTAAAAACTTGTCCTAATCAAAAGGCTAAACTTTTGTTGTCAAGTAGTCTAATCACCCCCTCTAGACATACTTCCGATCCTACATGATAGGAACTCCAAAGATCCACAACACGATATGTTGCCGGTCTATTCCGACTGACCATGATCGGGTCATGGCCACATGTATTATGCGTAGGGTGCAGCTGTCCAAAGATAGGGGCTACCACATGGGACTACAACGGGGATCAGATGACGACAGCAATTGCGGTCATAAGGGCCGAGATCGGCCGATCTGGGCAAGATCCTGGGTCCTACGTACATAAAGGAGAAGGAGGATTTCTCCCTCGCCAGTCCACTGAACGGATTTCTTCCATGAACAACTCCTTGAGCTGGGTAAGCTGTAATGTTTGTTCAGTCAGATCCATATTCCCAAAGTTAAGTGTCTCACTTTTGTGATTTTGATGCAGAATCAGACCGGCTGCACAGGATATCTACAGCCCCATTTGTCAAACTCGAGGATCTCAACGATTCTTCAACTTTATCTTCAAGAGGATCCTGACATAAAGGTGGAGCTGACCAATGGGGTGTTCAACCAACTTAGCATCGATAATGCTTTGTCGCCCATACGGCCGACTACCCCTAATATCTTTAAGTTTCCTGTACCTTTGATTCGAGTCCCGATACCATTATTTAATCATGCTTATCCGATCTACCATTATTACTGTAATGGTGTTCCGCAGAGGTTCCTTCGAGGCGAGAAGTCAACTCACAAGGCTGGCCAAGAAGGAAGCAAGGCCCAAAGAGGGAAAGGAAGCGTATGACCATATCATCGCCACAATGGTATGTCACACCACCATGCTTCTGAGATTCCTAGAAGGCATATAACGTCGTGGTTTTTTTTCAGAAGAGCTATCACGAATTTGGTGTCTCGAGAGATTACCAATCAAGCTTCTCGCCACCAAAGTGCCCAACGCCCTGTGAGGGCAAAACGCAAAGGCGCGGCTTGTGCTCCTCCAACAGAGGATTTTGACTCATTGTCCGCCACCAGACTCGAGGTGAGAGTTTCGAATCACAGCGCCGTGACAGCTTCTTGTGACGATGCCCCTATGCGCAATGTGCCAACTCGAGATGCACTGCAAGGCTGCCCCAAGTATTGGATCTAGCCAGTAGCTACCAGAGCAGTATGTGAAAGACATAATGCGGTGAGAAATTTTGACAGTTATATATGCCAAAAGAGTTCCCCAGACTTAGACTAGCTAGAGTAACAGAGTGAATTATCATTTGCTATGACCATGATCTCCACTGGATAAGAATACCCACTGTCCCAGAGCTGAGAGCAGGCCTAAACTTGAGGTCAAGATTAGCTTTCAATTTTGAGGAGCCATGCAGAGACCCTCCTATTATATACTGAAAAGAGAAGTGGTTTGTGAAGTGTCATAAGGCATGGGTCCCATTTAATGACATTGTGATGCTTCCGATTAGATTAGAGATAGGCAGTAGCTAGTTCGCCACATTGAAGGCCCAAGTAGAAGGTGCTGGCAAGAGGCGCGGCAGAGATGAATAACTCCATGAAGGAAATATGCCCTAGAGGCAATAATAAAGTTATTATTTATTTCCTTATTTCATGATAAATGTTTATCATTCATGCTAGAATTGTATTAACCGAAACATGATACATGTGTGAATGCATAGACAAACAACATGTCACTAGTATGCCTCTACTAGACTAGCTTGTTAATCAAAGATGGTTATGTTTCCAACCATGAACAAAGAGTTGTTATTTGATTAAC
Source organism: Aegilops speltoides (assembly GCA_021437245.1). Lineage (NCBI taxonomy): Eukaryota > Viridiplantae > Streptophyta > Magnoliopsida > Poales > Poaceae > Aegilops > Aegilops speltoides. The sequence continues at coordinate 11,916 of JAHHZJ010008251.1, read as the reverse complement.
AAGGTCACATCATTAGTAGAATGATCTGATTGACATGACCCATTCCATTAGCTTAGCACACGATCGCTTAGTATGTTGCTACCGCTTATCCATGACTTATACATGTTCCTCGTAACTATGAGATTATGCAACTCCTGCTTACCGGAGGAACACTTTGGTGCTACCAAACGCCACAACGAATCGGGTGATTATAAAGGAGTACTACAGTGTCTCCAAAGGCGTATGTTGGGTTGGCGATTTCGAGATTAGGTTTTGTCACCCGATTGTCGGAGAGGTATCTCTGGCCCTCTCGGTAATGCACATCATCAAGCCTTGCAAGCACTACAACTAATGAGTTAGTTGTGAGATGATGTATTACGGAACGAGTAAAGAGACTTGCCGGTAACGAGATTGAACTAGGTATTGATACCGACGATCGAATCTCGCAAGTAACATACCGATGACAAAGGGAACAACGATGTTGTTATGCGGTCCGACCGATAAAGATCTTCAGAGAATATGTAGGAACCAATATGGGCATCCAGGTCCCGCTATTGGTTATTGACCGAGAATAGTTCTAGGTCATGTCTACATTGTTCTCGAACCGTAGGGTCCGCACGCTTAAGGTTTCGGCGATGCTTATTATGAGTTTATGTATTTTGATGTACCAAGAAGTTCGAGTCCCGGATGTGATCACGACATGACGAGGAGTCTCAAATGGTCGAGACATAAAGATTGATATATTGAAGCCTATGTTTGAGTTCGAATGGTTCCGTGAAAACAGGAATTTACCGAGTACCGGAGGTTACCGGAACCCCGGGGTAAATGGGCCTTAGTGGGCCTCGAGGGAGAAGAGGAGGGCCGCCAGGTGGCCACTACCTCTCCCCCCAGTCCGAATAGGACAAGGAGGGGGCGGCGCCTTTCCTCTCCTCTCCCTTCCCCCAATCCTATTCCAACTAGGAAAGGGGGAGTCCTACTCCCCAGGAGTAGGACTCCTCCCTGCCTCTCTAGGGCCGGCCGGCCTCCCTCCCTCCTTTATATACGGGGCAGGGGCACCCTAGAACACACAAGTTTGATCTACGGATCGCCTTAGCCGCAGCGCGTGCCCCTCCACCATATTCCACCTCGGTCATACTGTCAGAAGCTTAGGCGGCCTCGCGCCGGTGAAACATCAAGATCGCCACCACGCCGTCAGGTCGACGAACTCTCCTCGACACTCGGCTGGATCGGAGTACGAGGGACGCCATCGAGCTGTACGTGTGTCAAGAACTCGGGGCGCCGGAGTAACGGCGCCGGATCGGTCGGATCGCGAGGAGAACGTACGACTACTTCCTCTACGCCAGATCGCTCCGCCTGGGTCACGAGGGTACGTGGACAACACTCTCCTCTCGCTGCTATGCATCACCATGATCTTGCGTGCGAGGAAAATTTTTGAAATTACTACGCTCCCAACAAAGGCATCCGAGCCTAGGTTTTTATGGTTTGATGTTTTGCACGAGTAGAACACAAGTGAGTTGTGGGCGATACAAGTCATACTACCTACCAGCATGTCATACTTTGGTTCAGCGGTATTGTGAGATGAAGCGCCTGCATCGACATTACGCCAGACGCTTACGCGAGACTGGTTTCACCGCCACGAGCACTCGCTGCTTAAAGGTGACCGTGGGTGCCTGCTCTCTCACTTTAGTTGAACTGAGTGCTACGCCCGTCCTTGAGAAGGTTAAACGGAGTCTATTTGACGAAGTATCGCTGTGGTTTTGATGCGAGGTGAGACTGGTTCTTGCTTAAGCCCGTAGCAGCCACGTAAAATTTGCAACAACAAAGTAGAGGACGCCTAACTTGTTTTTGCAGGCATGTTGTGATGTGATATGGTCAAGACGTGATGCTATATTTTATTGTATGAGATGATCATGTTTTGTAACCGGTTATCGGCAATCGGCAGGAGCCATATGGTTGTCGCTTATTGTATGCAATGCATCGCTCGTAATGCTTTACTTTATCACTAAGCGTAGCGATAGTCGAGAAGCATAAGATTGGCGAGACGACAACGATGCTACGATGGAGATCAAGGTGTCGCGCCGGTGACGATGGTGATCATGGTGGTGCCGCAAGATGGAGATCATGAAGCACAAGATGATGATGACCATATCATATCACTTATATTGATTTGCATGTGATGTTTATCCTTTATGCATCTTATCTTGCTTTGATTGACGGTAGCATTATAAGATGATCTCTCACTAAATTATCAAGAAGTGTTCTCCCGAGTATGCACCGCTGCCAAAGTTCGTCGTGCCTGCACACCACGTGATGATCGGGTGTGATAAGCTCTACGTCCATCTACAACGGGTGCAAGCCAGTTTTGCACACGCAATACTCGGGTTATACTTGACGAGCCTAGCATATGCAGATATGGCCTCGAACACGGAGACCGAAAGGTCGAGCGTGAATCATATAGTAGATATGATCAACATAAGATGTTCACCATTGAAAACTACTCCATTTCACGTGATGATCGGTTATGGTTTAGTTGATTTGGATCACGGATCACTTAGATGACTAGAGAGATGTCTTTCTAAGTGGGAGTTCTTAAGTAATATGATTAATTGAACTTAAATTTATCATGAACTTAGTACCGATAGTATCTTGCTTGTTTATGTTTGATTGTAGATAGATGGCTCGTGTTTGTTCCGCTGAATTTTAATGCGCCTTGAGAAAGCAAAGTTGAAAGATGATGGTAGCAATTACACGGATCGGGTCCAGAATTTGAGGATTATCCTCATTGCTGCACGTAAGAGTTACGCCCCGGATGCACCGCTAGGTGCCGTGCCCGCTGCCGATGCAACCGACGATGTTAAGAACGTCCGCAGAGCAAAGCTGATGACTACTCTATAGTTCAAGTGCCATGCTTTACGGCTTAGAACCGGACTTCAACGACGCTTTTGAACGCCATGGAGCATATGAGATGTTCCAGAGTTGAAGTTGATATTCCAAATGTAATGCCCGGATTGAGAGATATGAAGTTCCAATAAGTTCTATAGCTGCAAGATGGAGGAGAATAGTTCGTTAGTGAGCATATACTGTAATGTCCGGTACTACAATCACTTGACACAATTGGGAGTTAATCTTCCGATGATTGTGTCATTGATGTAATTCTTCAATCACCGCCACCAAGCTACAAAGGCTTCGTGATGAACTATAATATGCAAGGGTTAGTAAAGACTATACCGAGCTCTTCGCAATGCTAAAGGTCATGGAGGTAGAAATCAAGAAGGAGCATCAAGTGTTGATGGTCAATAAGACCACTAGTTTCAAGAAGAAAGGCAAAGGAAGAAGAAGGAACTTCAAGAAGAACAGCAAGCAAGTTGTCGCTCAGAGAAGAAACCCAAGTCTGGACCTAAGCCTGAAATCGAGTGCTTCTACCGCAAGCGATCGTCACCGAAGCGGAACTGCCCCAAGTATTTGGCGGATAAGAAGGATGGCAAGGTGAACAAAGGTATATGTGATATACATGTTATTGATGTGTACCTTACTAGAGCTCGCAGAGCACTGGTATTTGATATCGGTTCTGCTAATATTTGCAACTCAAACAGGACTACGGATTGCTTAACACCGCAAAGGACGAGGTGACGATGCGCTGGGAAATGGTTCCAAAGTCGATGTGATCGCGGTCGGCACGCTACCTCTACATCTACCTTCGGATTAGTTTTAGACCTAAATAATTGTTATTTGGTGCCCGCGCTGAGCATGAACATTATATCTGGATCTTGTTTGATGCAGACGGTTATTCATTTAAATCGAGAATAATGGTTGTTCTATTTATATGAGTAATATCTTTATGGTCATGCACCCTTGAGGAGTGGTCTATTTTGATGAATCTCGATAGTAGTGATACACATATTCATAATGTTGAAACCAAAAGATGCAGAGTTGATAATGATAGTGCAACTTATTTGTGGCAATCGCCGCTTAGGTCATATCGTGTAAAGCGATGAAGAAACTCCATACCGATGGACTTTTGGAGTCACTTGATTATGAATCACTTGGCACTTATGTAACCGTGCCTCATGGGCAAGATGACTAGAACACCGCTCTCCGTACTATGGAGAGAGCAACAGATTTGTTGGAAATCATACATACGTATGTATGTGGTCCGATGAATGTTGAGGCTCGTGGCGGATATCGTTATTTTCTCACCTTCACAGATGACTTAAGCAGATATGGGTATATCTACTTAATGAAACATAAGTCCAAAACATTTGAAAAGTTCAAAGAATTTCAGAGTGAAGTTGAAAATCATCGTAATAAGAAAATTAAATTTCTACGATCCGATCGTGGAGGTGAATATTTGAGTTACGAAGTTTGGTCTACATTTGAAACAATGCGAATAGTTTCAAGAACTCACGCCACCCGAACACCACAACGTAATGGTGTGTCCGAACGTCAGAATCGTGACTTTACTAGATATGGTGCGATCTATGATGTCTCTTACAGATTTACCGCTATCGCTTTGGGGTTATGCTCTAGAGACGGCCGATTCACACCGAATAGAACACCGTCAAACTGCTGAGACGACACCTTATGAACTATGGTTTGGCAAGAAACCAAAGTTGTCGCTTTTAAAGTTTGGGGATGCGATGCTTATGTGAAAAAGCTTCAACCTGATAAGCTCGAACCCAAATCGGAGAAATGTGTCTTCATAGGATACCCAAAGGAGACAGTTGGGTACACCTTCTATCACAGATCCAAGGCAAGACATTCGTTGTTAAGAATGGATCCTTTCTAGAGAAGGAGTTTCTCTCAAAGAAGTGAGTGGAGGAAAGTAGAACTTGATGAGGTAATAGTACCTTCTCCCTTACTTGAAAGTAGTTCGTCGCAGAAACCGGTTTCGAGACATCTACACCAAGTAGTGAGGAAGTTGATGATGTTGATCATGAAACTTCAGATCAAGTTACTACGTAACCTCGAGATCAACCAGAGTAAGATCCGCACTGAGTGGTACGGTAATCCTGTTCGAAATCATGCTACTAGATCATGATGAACCTACGAACTATGAAGAAGCGATGGTGAGCCCAGATTCGCAAAATGGCTTGAGGCCATGAAATCTGAGATGGGATCCATGTATGAAAACAAAGTATGGATTTTGGTTGACTTGCCCGAGGGTAGGCAAGCAATAGAAAACAAGTGGATCTTCAAGAAGAAGACCGACGCCGACGGTAATGTTATCGTTTATAAAGCTCGACTTGTCGCAAAGGGTTTTCGACAAGTTCAAGGGATTGACTACGATGAGACCTTCTCACCAGAAGCGATGCTTAAGTCCGTCTCAATCATGTTAGCAATTGCCGATTTTATGATTATGAAATTTGGCAAATGGATGTAAAGACTGCATTCCTGAATGGATTTCTGAAGAAGAGTTGTATATGATGCAACCGTAAGGTTTTATCGATCCAAAGGAGCTAACAAAGTGTGCAAGCTCCAAATGATCCATCTATGGACTGGTGCAAGCATCTCGAGTTGAATAAACGCTTTGATAGTGTGATCAAAGCATTTGGGTTTGTATGCACTTTGGAGAAGCCTCAGATTTACAAGAAAGTGAGTGGAGCTCAGAGCATTTCGATATTATATGTAGATGACATATTGCTGATCGGAAATGATATAGAATTTCTGGATAGCATAAAGGATACTTGAATAAGAGTTTTCAATGAAAGACCTCGTGAAGCTGCTTACATATTGGGCATTAAGATCTATAGAGATAGATCAAGACGCTTAATTGACTTTCACAAAGCACATACCTTGACAAAATTTTGAAGAAGTTCAAATGGATCAAGCAAAGAAAGGGTTCTTGCCTGTGTTACAAGGTGTGAAGTTGAGTAAGACTCAATGCCCCACCACCGCAGAAGATAGAGAGAAAATGAAAGATGTTCCTATGCTTCAGCCATAGGCTCTATCATGTATGCAATGCTGTGTACTGCACTGATGTGTGCCTTGCTATAAGCCTAGCAGGAGGTACCAAAGTAATCCAGAGTGGATCATCGACAGCGTCAAGAACATCCCGAAATACCGAAAAGGACTAAGGATATGTTTCTCAGATATGGAGGTGACAAAGAGCTCATCGTAAACGGTTACGCTGATGCAAGTTTTGACACCGATCCGACGATTCTAAATCGCAGACCGGATACGATTTACACTAAACGGAGGAGCTGCTGGCTGGTGCAGTTCTAAACAAAGCGTCAGAAGGGATCTACATGTGAAGCGGAGTACATAGCAGCTTCGAAGCAGCTAATGAAGGAGTCTGATGAAGGAGTTCATATCCCATCTAGGTGTCATACCTAGTGCATCGGGTCCAATGAAAATCTTCGTGACAATATCGAGCAATTGCCTTAGCGGGGAATCCAGATTTCACAAGAGGACCAAGCACATCAAGAGACGCTCAATTCCATCCGGACTTAGTCCGTGGGAGACATAGAGATTTGCAAGATACATACGGATCTGAATGTTGCGCACCTCGCTGACTAAGCCTCTTCCACGAGCAAAACATGATCAGACCAAGACTCCATGGGTGTTAGAATCATTACTATGTAATCTAGATTATTGACTCTAGTGCAAGTGGGAGATCAAGGAAATATGCCCTAGAGGCAATAATAAAGTTATTATTTATTTCCTTATTTCATGATAAATGTTTATCATTCATGCTAGAATTGTATTAACCGAAACATGATACATGTGTGAATGCATAGACAAACAACATGTCACTAGTATGCCTCTACTAGACTAGCTTGTTAATCAAAGATGGTTATGTTTCCAACCATGAACAAAGAGTTGTTATTTGATTAACAAGGTCACATCATTAGTAGAATGATCTGATTGACATGACCCATTCCATTAGCTTAGCACACGATCGCTTAGTATGTTGCTACCGCTTTTATCCATGACTTATACATGTTCCCGTAACTATGAGATTATGCAACTCCTGCTTACCGGAGGAACACTTTGGTGCTACCAAACGTCACAACGAATCGGGTGATTATAAAGGAGTACTACAGTGTCTCCAAAGGCGATGTTGGGTTGGCGATTTCGAGATTAGGTTTTGTCACTCCGATTGCTCTGAGAGGTATCTCCGGCCCTCTCGGTAATGCACATCATCAAGCCTTGCAAGCACTACAACTAATGAGTTAGTTGTGAGATGATGTATTACGGAACGAGTAAAGAGACTTGCCGGTAACGAGATTGAACTAGGTATTGATACCGACGATCGAATCTCGCAAGTAACATACCGATGACAAAGGAACAACGATGTTGTTATGCGGTCCGACCGATAAAGATCTTCAGAGAATATGTAGGAACCAATATGGGCATCCAGGTCCCGCTATTGGTTATTGACCGAGAATAGTTCTAGGTCATGTCTACATTGTTCTCGAACCGTAGGGTCCGCACGCTTAAGGTTTCATGATGCTTATTATGAGTTTATGTATTTTGATGTACCAAGAAGTTCGAGTCCCGGATGTGATCACGGACATGACGAGGAGTCTCAAATGGTCGAGACATAAAGATTGATATATTGAAGCCTATGTTTGAGTTCGAATGGTTCCGTGAAAACAGGAATTTACCGAGTACCGGAGGTTACCGAACCCCCGGGGGTAAATGGGCCTTGGGCCTCGAGGGAGAAGAGGAGGGCCGCCAGGAGGTGGCCGCGCCTCCTCCCCCCAGTCCGAATAGGACAAGGAGGGGGGGCGCCGCCTCTCTCTCCCTCCCCCCCAATCCTATTCCAACTAGGAAAGGGGGAGTCCTACTCTCCTGCAGGAGTAGGACTCCTCCCGCGCTCTCTAGGGCCGCCGCCCCCCTCCTCTCCTTATATACGGGGCAGGGGGCACCCTAGAACACACAAGTTTGATCTACGGATCGCTCTTAGCCGTGTGCGGTGCCCCTCCACCATATTCCACCTCGGTCATACCGTCGCTGCTTAGGCGAAGCCTCGCGCCGTGAAACATCAAGATCGCCACCACGCCGTCAGGTCGACGAACTCTCCTCGACACTCGGCTGGATCGGAGTACGAGGGACGCCATCGAGCTGTACGGTGTCAAGAACTCGGGGCGCCGAGTAACGGCGCCGGATCGGTCGGATCGCGAGGAGAACGTACGACTACTTCCTCTACGCCAGATCGCTCCGCTTCGGTCTACGAGGGTATGTGAGACAACACTCTCCCTCTCGCTATACATCACCATGATCTTGCGCGTGCGAGGAAATTTTTGAAATTACTACGCTCCCCAACAAAGAGGAATACAATCATGTCAATTTGACTGCACCTGCATGTAATTGAAAAGTTGACATGAAAAAATGCCTTCTCAGCCGCCTAAGCCTTATTCGCCCGCCTCTAGATCGGAGGGCTTTGTCTTTGTGGACTGCTCAGATGTGAGACGCTCAACCTCGTGGACCCGCCATAACAAGATGCAGTAAGGTCAGTGTGACCAATACCAGGCCTCGAGGAAGGAGATATTAATAAAAACCGGGACCCTATAGGGAGGTCATGTATGCCTGCTAGAAAAACCCAAAATGTGTAGAGACCATAGTAAAATTAGTGCTTATCGCATAAGTGCCCAACTTGTTATGTTATATTACATGAAGAAGTAAGAAACATCTTCCAGGAGAATAGTTCCGTTAGGGGTTCTTTTCTCGAGGCATGCCCTAAAGTGCATGTCCCGGACTGCAAAAGAGCAGTAAAAGCATTTGGGGCAGATAACTAAATAAGTAGGAAATCATCTTCAAGTCATCAACCAATATTCCCTTTAAGAACGCTTAGCCGCTTCACCCAAATTGGGAGGTACACATCCGGTCCGAATTCCGCAAGAATAATCGCAGAGGTGCCCCTTACCTCCTAGCCAAACAATCGAACGAGGGTAAGTACACGGAGCCAGCAACCCAAGCTTGGACAAAACTTAAGTCATATCGATGCATATAATGGTGAATAAAAGGTGAGTCATGAATTATGTCGTAGGCAAACCTGCTCACTTGCAGCACACTATGAAAAATGGTGAAATCCTAAGTGCGATTTGGCGGGTCCAGCCCCAAGAGTATGGAGTCGAGCCTCCCAGCTGCCAAGGCCTTTACATTCCGTGAGGGACCGACACTAGTCCGGGTTTAATGCCGCCATGATTAGATTTCATTTGCTCGTCAATTTGACCGTTAGTTTGAGGGTGATAGATCAAGCGTAGTCGAGCTTGATGCCCATAAATTTGCACTAGAGTTTAACCTCACCTATCCGTGAAGTTTGTGAAATGCTATCGTTGATGATGCCGTGGACACTGTCATAAAGGTACTACCGATATGAAGTCCATCACGGTCCGCATTCTACCGCCTTAACCGCTTGGCCTCTATCCATTTGGTGAATTTATCCACCATGACCAATAGGTATTTTTGCTTGTGGGTTCCTCCTTTAAGGGGTCCAACTTATGTCAAGCCCTGCATCACGAATCAAATCTACCGCCAGTGATGGGTATAGTTTTCAAGGGCGGTGGGTGGCATGTGGCTCGATTAGCAAAGAGCCGGGCAACCGACGATCGCTGGACTAAGAATCCTCGGCGTTCGTCTGGCGCCAATAAAATCCCGATACTAAGGCCTTGCTTACAAGGGCCCATGTCGCTAAGATGGTGCGCACCGAGTCCGCATGAATTTCAGCCGTAAGATTTCGCCTTCCTTTCGGAGATACACCTTGAAGGACTTCTAGTAGTGCTTTCACTTATAGAGCCTCTCCTCATGGACCTTATAGGCTGTAGAGCACCGTAACGATGCAGCGGGCCTCGCACCTGCTTTGGTCTCGGAAGTTCCTCGCTTAGTTAGGTAAGCTAGGAATGGCTTTGCCCACGGGCAATGACCGCCATTATTTCGTAGGTCAAGGTGTTGTTTCATTGGCGTAACTCACCGATAGTTTCCGGTGAGAGTGCAAAAGGTGTGTCGCGGTAAAAGTGTTGGAGTCCGGATATTGTATGTCCGTGACTACCTTCCTATAGTGTTGGATGGCTTGAAAAGCCGCTCCAGGAAGATGTTGGGGGACGTATCGCGGATATACTGACTTGGCGCATGCCAACACGCCCACCGCTGATTATTATCCTGCCATATGGTGAACTTCAAGCCTTCAAACCGATAATGACATTTTCAAAAGGGCGTTACTGTGAAGCTGCCATTTTCTTGATCCTTGCGTCAAGTTCCATTTATTTGGGATATCAGCAGGTTCAATCTCTAACCTCTAGGCATTTAATGCCCATGGAGACCGCCATCCGAGGCCATGTAGAAGGGCCTCATATTCGCCGCGTTGTTGGGAGTCCGTGTACATTATCCGGTACGTGATGACTGTGTCCCTTGGTTGGGGACGCTAAGACGACGCTATTTCCCCAGGCCGCCCACATTTTGGAGCCGCCGGGCGTATGATCCATCTGCTAGAATATGCGCCGCATTTTAGGGAGTTCGTCACCCATTCGCCATGAAGTCGGCCAAAACTATGCGATTTGATAGCTCGCCGTGGTTTGTAGGTTATGTCGAATGGTAGGAGCTCGATGGCCCATTTTCCAATCTCTGCCAACGCTGTCATGGTTGTTTATAATGTCATTGAGAGGTAATTCGAGGCTACAAGTTATCGAACACTCTTGAAAGTAGTGTCGAGCTTCCGGATGCTATGAACATTGCAAGACGCTTATCTTTTGATAATGTGGATACCGGATTTGCATGGAGTTAGGACAGTGGATACGAAGTAATTAGTTTTCAAGAGGGAACTTATGTCCTTCCGCTTCTCGCTCGACGACGAAAGCACCACGCCATAAATTTGATGTGTTGCCGCATATATATAATAGCATTGGTTCGCTTTATCGCTAAGCGCTCCAGACCGGATTTGCTGCCAATATGGCCTTTATTTCTTCGAAGTCCTGGCGGCATCCGCCCACCAAGTGTTCGGTGCGCAAAAGGAGGCGATAAAGGGTAATGCCTTTTCTCCTAAGCGGGAGATGAAGCAGCTTAGAGCCGCCACGATCCAAATAAATTTTTGTATTTGCTTGAGGTCTTTTGGGATATCCAATTGTGACAGGTTTTGATCCCGCTGGGTTTGTTTCAATTCCTTCAACACGTTACAATGAAGCCCAAGAGCTTTCCGGCCGGGTATCCTAAAACGATTTTTCCTGCTTGAGCTTAATGTCATATGCTCTGAGATTGTCGAATGTGATTCTAAGTCGCCTTACTAGAGTTTCGACGCAGTTTGGATTTCACCACCACATCATCTACGTATGCTCAACTGCTTTTGTCGATCCGGTTTACTTACATGTCCTAATCATGCGCTGGTATGTCATACCAAGCATTTTGAGCCCAAGGGCATTGTGTCAAGAAAAGGTTCAGATGGACTAATGAATGCCACATGGGGTTGGTCTGGCTCGCTTATCTTGATTTGATGGTAGCCGAGTATGCGCCGAGGAAGCACAATGAATCGTAGAACCAGCGGTGAGGCCGATAATTTGATCGATGCGGGAAGGGGAAGGGATCCATGGCAAGCTTTGTTAAGGTCCTTGAAATCGCCATTAGTGCACCGTGGATTCGCGGCTTTTTGGTACCATTACCACAGTCATAGCTGCCAGTCCCGATGTTTTATGTCTCCTCGGCGAATCCGCTTCATTAGTTTGGCCAGCTCCTTCCCATCGCCTCATTTTTTGGTTCCTGGAATCACTTAATGTACCGCTTTGATTGGCTTGAACTTTTTAATGTTTAGGCTGTGCTCGCCAAATCAGCATGGATTCCGGCATGTCTGAAGGGTGCTGCAAAAAATATCTCACCTTTTCTCAGAGGAATTCTCGAGTGCTAGGCGCCTACATCAGGTTTAATTGTGCCCTAATGGAGGCCGCTTTTGTAGGGTCCATGGATGGACTTGGAATTTGACTATTTCGTCTGGCGGGCTTAAAGAGG
>JAHHZJ010008249.1:0-14036 GCA_021437245.1 Aegilops speltoides | reverse complement strand
AAAAGGGTTCCAATTTAGGGGAGCTTTGTCTAAAAATTGAGCTAAAGCATCTTCAAATGATGTGAACACATCAATGCTTTATGTAAAAGTGGTAACCCCACTTGTGTTAAACGATGAGTATGACCTATGATCAAATGTTCTCATTTGGCTCCTAAGTCAATATATTTCATATAAAGATGACCTAGTCATCGCTAAATTGTGTGTTAGTTGGTAGAGTTTTGATTGTGCATGTTTGACCCATATTTCATTTGCTATCTTATTGTGTGAGCATGTTGGATGCATAATTTTATCCATTCGAGGACATCCATTTGTTGCTTTGGTCGTTTTGATTTTTCTGACCAAATGGATGGACAAGAATGCCTAAGTACCTCCCTAGCTATCTATGCTTTTTGTCTCAAATTCTATTCATGCTTACATCACAAATTTTGAACAAGTCATTTTCGACTCCGGTGAGGAGCACTGAGCCACCGATCCGCAAGGGCTAATTTCCAAAACCTTCTAATTGATTTGGTCGACTAACTCACTCAAACTCGGCCGAACCGAAAGCATTTAGATCGATCTAGGTTTTCACCTGTGAAACCGAAGTTGTGATTTTCGGCGTGATCAAGTGCATAATCGCTTAGCAGTATCCATCTTGCCACCGAAGTTTTACAACTCGTCCCACCGGACAAGGGGATATATATTCCGAGGGCCGCTGATTCCTCCTTCAAATGTTTCGCCCCACCCCTTGTCGCGCCGCCTTTGGTCTCCGGATCGTCGCCGTTGCCGCTTGCGCCGCCAAGGTCTCCGCCGCCCAACGGACATCTCCTCCGAGCCGTTACCAGAGAAAACTCCACCAAGTTAGGGTGAGTTTTGATCCCACTCGTGCCCATCTCCGATTCAATGCACGCTTGGATTGCCTAGTATCTTGCCACCATTGAAATCCTCCCGACACCGATTAGTTCGCTTGAACTAGATTCGAGTAAAAGTTTTAGGTTAGGTTTCAGGAACACATTCGTGAGACCGATTTTATATTTTCAGACCGATTCGGCTATGGCTATTGCAACGCACCTTTCGGTCCAACCGAAGTAAAATCGGTGTGACCGAAATGATTCTGAAACCCTAGTGTTTTCGGCAGATCAAACCCACTTCGGTCAAACCGAAAGTGGTGTGCCGTTCTGCTTAACACTTCGGATTCACTAACCTTAAACTCGGTCCTACCGAAATGTCTTCGTGAAAACTTAATACTAGAATTTGAACTCATTTTTTTGCAAAACTTATGCATTTTGTGATGACTCTTTCTCTGCCTACACCTTATCTATTCACAGGTTGTCACCATGTCGATGCAGGAACAGGTCGAGACACCCATTGCGTATATTCCAGGCAGGCACTAGTCCCGATCCTAGTAGCTCATCCGATGATGGTGAGAGGAGACACCAAGTGGCTTGCCTCCTGCCCACCAGAGCTAGAAAGAAGAGGAATTCGATGATGAGGATTCAGATTTTGTCGTTGAGGAAGAGGTGACCTCAAAGCCTAAAGAAAGGTTGTGCCAAAGAGCAACAAGGTCAACAATCTAAGAAGGGCACCAAAGAAAGTCAAGGCATCAATTGCTAAGAAGCTGAATTTGGGAGAGGCAGCTGCAAGCAAAGTGAAGAAAACCTCCAAGAGAAAGAGGATAGTGCATGATGCAGAAAGAGGATGAGGATGAGGAAGCACCCAGCCTACTCCTCGGTCAAGCTCATGGGTGATGCCATTAAGGCCGGAGCCACATCAAAGCCCAAGAAATCTGCTCCCTAAGGCAGCTCCAAAGAAAGCCTCATCGCCAAGCCCAAGAAGACCGGAAACATTCCAAAGATCCAGAAGAACAAGGATGATGTGCCACCACTGAGTCGACGATGAAGGACCAGTTTTGGCAAACTTCGTCCAAAACCGCCACTCCATGATGATGCTCATCCTCAAGCCGAGGATATGAAGGCAAGGAGAGATAAAGGTCTCGCATGGAGACGAACAAACCCATATGCCGGAGGAGAAGAACTGCAGAGATCCCAGATTTCACACCGAGAGCAGGGACTTCTATGAGACTGCGATGGACAAGAAGCCCATAGTCGCAGAACACATATGTGATCGAAGTACATTGACAAAGAGCACAGAGATTACTTTCCACATGTGCATGAAAGTTTCAACCGCATGTGGTGTTGCAGATTTTGTAGGTCGAAATTGACCAGTTGGAACGATGAGATGATAATGCAATTCTATGCCATGCCACTTCTACCCCGATGGAAAGATTATATGGATGATCAAGGTCAAAGATTTTCTTCTTCGTTGAAGAATGGGCAGAAATTCAATGCTCCAAAGGCAAGAGAAGATGATATTGATGTATATGGGATTCCAAAGAAGAATCATGAATCCATGAAGAACATGTACAAAGAGATTCCAAGAGGATTTGGGAACTGAAGCTCCATACTATCTCCGTGCAGACTTACCTACCACTAATACTATTTTGAGGCATACCTTGATGCCCAACTGAGATGATCGATGATCGAGGATACTCTATCAACATGCTGCACATACTTGATGAGAAAGCACCTTTCAAGGTGATGGACTTGATGGTAGAGACCATTAAGAGGATGCAACCACCACAAAAGGTCGGTGGATTTGCCCCAGATTCAGATGCTTATCAATGCCAAGTTTGGCACCAATTCTTGTTGGATAGAGAACATTTACCGCTGAGCCAGAGATGAAGACAATGTTGTTGTGATGAATGAGGAGGATCCAACATCGTGAAGGTCAAGCCAAGATCGGCTTAAGAAAGCCAAATGACAAGAAGCAAAGAGCAAAGCAGCCTAAACCAAAGAGTTTCGAGAGCAAATACTTGAAGTTACTCAAAGGATTGAACAACGCCTGCCAGCATTGTATAGTCTCGGAGAGCTTAGAGAGGATTGTTGAGGACAAGATCCACGCTCGACGTGAAGCCGATCAAGTGCATGTGACCCAACAAGCTCGGAGGAATTGAGGAAGCAAAGGGAGAAGGAAGAGCTTATGCGTGAGTTGCGGATGACTTAGTCCAGATTTCATCAAGATCGATCCGGTTCCCAAAGGACCCCGATCACCGCTATTCCAAAGGATCGACACCGGATACAGCTTCAAAGACCTTCCCAGCCCAAAGAAGTTGTTCCTACTCCAGCCCAAAGTGTCCATCCTCCAAAGAAGATATCATAAGTTTCCCGATCGTCATATCCACTCCGACATCAACCTAGACCGGAGCCGCCAAGAGTCCACAATGACGCTTAGCTCTATGCTTTTTCAACTTTTTGGTAACTTGTTGCCAAAGGGGAGAAATTGTATAGATCATAGGACTTCGAGAGAGAGAGGTTGTCTGCTGCTTTTTAGTTCTTTTTGTTTCTTTGAGATACTTTTGGTTTTGAGACATTCAGTGTTTGATATTCCGCTTGATTCTACCTTAATGAGTGCTTGGTCGATTATGCCTTAATGTGTGCTTAATGCTTATCATATGCCATTCCTATCTCGATGACCATTTACTCATGTCTTGGTGATTGGGTGCATGCTGTTCATTCTTATCATTTTGTGCGCCCACCAAGATGTATGTGACATGGAAGAGTGACCCATGATCCTAATCGATTGTGCATTTGCATTCAAACGCAAATCTTAAATAATGCACAAATTTAGGGGAGTTCTTACTTATCACATACTTCTCAAAGCTATTTATATTATTCATTGATTATATCCTTTGTCGGCTTTGATCTATATGTTGTCATCAATTACCAAAAGGGGAGATTGAAAGTGCAACTAATCCCGGTGGTTTTGGTAATTAATAACCACATATATATCATTGAACTAATAGTTACTTGAGAATCATTTCAGAGAGTTCAGTGATATGGGTATGGCAAGGATCAAGAAGTGGACCCTCAAATGCTAAGGCAAGCATTGGCAAAAGCTCAAGACTCCATTTTTGGTTTAGTGATCCAAGATCACATTGAGTCCATAGGAAAAGCCAATACTATTAAAAGGGATGAGGTTATGATGATGATCCGCTCAAGTGCTTAGTGATACATGTCCTAAACTATCAAGAACTTTCACCGCCATAGACACTATAAGTAGTCTCGGTCCCACCGATATTCCAAACTCACCACACCGAGATGAACCACCTCAGCCATAAAGCCAAACCCTAGCAAACTCGGATTTTCCGATTCAACTCGGTCTCACCAAAACATGAGTTGCCAAGCTTCAGAACCTTCTCATTAAATCGTGTCACCGAGATGATGAAGTCGGTCCCACCAAACCGGCATGCTCTTGTCATTGCACAATCGGACTAACCGAGATTGTATTTTGTCCCACCAAAATCCCAACGCTCACATTATTTGAACTATCGGTCTCACCGAGTTGTCAACTTCGTCCCACCGAGATTGCTCAAATGTGTAACGGTTGGATTTTTGTGGAGGCTATTTATACCCTCCACCCCTCTTCATTCGTGGAGAGAGCCATCGAAGAACTACCACTCCTACCTTACATTTCGAGAAGAGAACTACTCACCCTTGTGTTGAGATCAAGTTGCTCCACCCCACCATATGAAGCTTGATCTCTAGCCTTCCCAGTTGCTTTCCACTCAATCCTTTCCCACCACAGCCAAATCGTGAGGAGAGTTGAGTGTTGGGGAGATTATCATTTGAAGCACAAGAGCAAGGAGTTCATCATCATCTACAACATCTATTACCTTTTGGAGGGTGGTGCCTTAGATTGGTTAGGTGTCGCTTGGGGAGCCTCCACGAGATGTGGAGTTGAACCAAGAAGTTTGTAAGGGCAAGGAGATCGCTTACTGTGAAGATCTACCCCGAGTAAGGCTAGTCCTCCGTTGAGGCCATGATGGAATAGACAAGGTTGTTCCGTGGACCCTTCAGGGTGGAGCCCTCCGTGGACTCAAGGCATTCCTCCGTGGGTTGAAGTCTCCATCAACGTGGAAGCACGATAGCACCACCTATCGAACCACGAGAAAAATCACCTGCTCCAAAATTGCGCTTGTCTTTCCACCTCTTTACTACATGTGCAATTTACTTTCCGCTGCCTATACTCTAGAATTGCATGTTAGGGTGATGCTTGACTTGATCATAATTGTGAATCGCAAAACGTTTTGTCAAAAGGCGTAATCTTTATATTGTCAAGTAGTCTAATCACCCCCTCTAGACATACTTTCGATCCTACAAGATGGCACACACCACCAAAGACAACTTCCATCCGACACCAAATTTCTTGGATTCTGCTAGAGCAATCTCTTCAACCTCATCGCTTATCTAACATACACGCAAGAGGTGGGGTTTGCCGATAGTCGGTTTCTCAATCGGTCCCACTTGTAGGCCAACTCCAATGCTCTATCAATATATGGATGTACTCTTCTTCCCAATACAAAAACTTGCATCCATTCTATCAAGGAAATATGCTCTAGAGGCAATAATAAAGTTATTATTTATTTCTTATATCATGATAAATGTTTATTATTCGTGCTAGAATTGTATTAACCGAAACATGATACATGTGTGAATACATAGACAAAACTATAGTCACTAGTATGCCTCTACTTGACTAGCTCATTAATCAAAGATGGTTATGTTTCCTAACCATAGACATGTGTTGTCATTTGATTAATGGGATTACATCATTAGGAGAATGATGTGATTGACATGACACATCCCATTAGCTTAGCACATGATCGCTTAGTATTCTGCTATTGCTTTCTTCATGACTTATACATGTTCCTGAACTATGAGAATTATGCAACTCGCCCTTGAGGAACACTTTTGGTACTACCAAACGCACAACGAATCGTTATTATAAAGGAGTACTCAGGTGTCTCCGGGTACATGTTGAGTTGGCGATTTCGAGATTAGGTTTTGTCACTCCGATTGCTGGAGAGGTATCTCGGCCTCCCGGAAATACTCATCACTTAAGCCTTGCAAGCATTATAACTAATGAGTTAGTAGAGATGACGACATGTAACTAGTAAAGAGACTTGCCGGTAACAGATTGAACTAGGTATTGGATACCGACGATCAATCTCGGCAAGTAACATACCAATGACAAAGGGAACAACGATGTTGTTATGCGGTTTGACCGATAAAGATCTTCATAGAATATGTAGGAACCAATATGGGCATCCAGTCCCGCTTATTGGTTATTGACCGAGAATGGTTTTAGGTCATGTCTACATAGTTCTCAACCCGTAGGGTCCGATGCTTAACGCTTCGATGAAGCTTTATTATTAGTTTATAAGTTTTGATATACCAAGTTTGTTTGGAGTCCTTGAGTGATCACGACATGACAAGGAGTCTTGGAATGGTCGAGACATAAAGATTGATATATTGGAAGCCTATGTTTGGACATCGGAATGGTTCCGGTGAAATTGGCATTTTACCGAGTACCGGAGGTTACCGAACCTCTTCTCGGGGTTAATGGGCCTCATGGGCCAAGAGGAGAAGAGGAAGGAGCCGAGGGGCCGCCTCCCTCCTAGTCCGAATAGGACAAGGGAGGGGGCACCTTCCTTCCCTCTTCCTCCTCTTCCCTTTCCTCTCCTACTTTGAAAAGGAGTCCACTCCCGGGAGTAGGATCCCCTTGGCGCGCCTCTAGGCCGGCGGCCTCCCCTTGGCCTTTATATACGGGGCGGGGCACCCCATAGACACACAAGTTGATCTACGGATCATTCTTAGCGCGGCGCCCTTCCACCATGTTCCACCTTGGTCATATCGTCTGAGTTTAGGCGGCCTCGCGCCGGTAGAACATCATCATCGCTACCACGCCGTCGGCCGACGAACTCATCTCCGAGCTTTTGCGGATCCGAGGGCCGGAGATCGCCATCGAGCTGAACATGTGCAACTCGGAGGCTCTGACATTCGGTGCTTGGATCGGTCGGATCATGAAGACGACGACTACATCAACCGCTAGCAGTTAACGCTCGCTTACGGCCCACGAGGGTACGGGATGAACACTTCCTCTTGTTGCTATATCATCACCATGATCTTGCGTAGGTGAGGAAATTTTTGAAATCACTATGTTTCCCAACAAAGGGCATCCGAGCCAGGTTTTAGGCGCTGATGTTATGTGCACGAGTAGAACACAAGTGAGTTGTGGGCGATAAAGTCGATCGCTACCAGATGTCATACTTTGGTTCGGGCGGTATTGTGAGATGAAGCTGCCCGACCGACATTACGCTGACGCTTACGGAGACCTGGTTTCACTGCTACGAGCACTCGGCTTAAAGGTGGTCAGGGTGTCTCTTCTCTCACTTTAGCCGAATCGAAAGGGCTACGCCTGCCTAGGGTTAAAACAGCACCAACTTGACAACTATCGCTGTGGTTTTTGATGCGAGGTAAGAACGGTTTTTGCTAAGCCCGTAGAGCCACGTAAAATTTGCAACAACAAAGTAGAGGACGCCTAACTTGTTTTTGCAGGCATGTTGTGATGGATATGGTCAAGACGTGATGCTATATTTTATTGTATGAGATGATCATTGTAGGATCGAAGGCAAGAGTGTCTAGAGGGGGGTGATTAGACAACTCGACAAGATAAAAGTTTATGCCTTTTGATTAAACAAGTTTTAGCAAGTTCACAATAGGATCAAGTCAACAACATACTACACATGCAATTCTAGAGTATGGGAGCGGAAAGTAAATTGCATAAGTAGTAAGGAGAGATTGTGAAGAGCAAACGCAATTTGGAGACACGGAGATTTTTCTCGTGGTTCCGATAGGTGATGCTATCGCCAATCCACGCTGATGGAGACTTCAACCCACGGAGGGTAACGGCCGAGAGTCCACGGAGGGCTCCACCCACAAGGGTCCACGAAGAAGCAACCTTGTCTATGCCATCATGGCCTACGCCCACGGAGGACTAGCCTTACTCGTAGATCTTCACGAGTAGGCGATCTCCTTGCCCTTACAAACTTCTTGGTTCAACTCCACATCTTGACGGAGGCTCCAAGCCACACCTAACCAATCTAGGAGGCACCACCTCCAAAAGGTAATAGATGGTGTTGGTGATGATGAACCTTGCTCTTGTGCTTCAAATGATAATCTCCCCAACACTCAACTCTCCTCACCGATTTGGCTGTGGTGGAAGAAAGGATTGAGGGAAAGCAACTTGGGAAGGCTAGAAATCAAGTTTCATATGGTGGGGGAGCAACTTGATCTCAACACAAGGGTAGGTAGTTCTTCTCGTAAATGTAAGGTAGGAGTGGTAGTTCTTTCGATGGCCTCTCCACTAATGAAGAGGAGGTGGAGGGTATTTATAGCCTCCACAAAAATCCAACTGCTAACACATTTGACCAATCTTCGACCGGTTGACAACTCGGTGAGACCAAAGTTCAAATCTGAACGTTGGGATTTTCTGGGACCAAAATACAATCTTGTAGTCCGATTCTTCCAAAGTCTAGGGTTTGCCATTTGGGGATGATTTCTCATCTCGGTACACCGATTTGAGTACGTATTACTGTAGTTATAACACCAATTTCGTATGACCGAGTTTGGAATCGAAAATCCAAATTCTAGGGTTTGGGATATGGTGAGGTGGTTCATCTCTTGGACTGAAGTTTATGAAATCGGTTGGACCGAGATTACTTATGAGTTTATGTTGGAATGAAAGATTGCGATAGTTTGAGAGATAAATCACTAAGCACTTTGAGCAACCAGATCATCATCATAACCTCATCCCTTTAATAGTATTGGCTTTCCTATGGACTCAATGTGATCTTGGATCACTAAACCAAAAATGGAGTCTTGAGCACTTGCCAATGTTTTCCTTAGCATCCTAGGGGTTCACCCTTCACTTTTGCCATGCCAGAGTGATTGACTTTCCGAAACATACTTGTTAAAAGCATTAGTCCAACCAAAAGTATGTTGTCATTAATTACAAAACCACCTAGGAGCAAATGTGCTTTCAATCTCCCTTTTGGTAATTGATGGCAACACAAAAATAAGATATCAAAGCTATCAAGGAAAGACAAGGATTATATTAAAGCTTTGACAAACATGTAGTACACAGTTCCCACAAGTGTGCAAGCTTTTCATAGATTATGGTTTTGGACTACCACAAGCACACATGAGAGAAAAGCAAGATGTCTACATGCAGCTTGGCTATATGCATCGAAGATGAGGATAAGTGATTGATGATGCATATGTGCATGGTGATTTCTTGCAAACAAGTATTCACAAGCAAGTCACCATCATGCACATTCTGCAAGATGCATATACTTACCTTGAAGTTCCTTGGCATTGTATCTCAAGAAATAAGCTTGAAAACAAGGTTAGATAACACAAGAGTATTCCTTCAACCAACAAAGAAAACATCAAGAGTACGCCGGGATGACATGTATAAAGAGTGTCTCATGTTGAGCACTAGCTTGAATCAGCTAACATGTCTCCCAAGACTAAAAGATTTTCAATGAGCTCAGAGATTTTGCTTTTCATAAGATACCAATTGTGCTTTTCAAGATACCAATTGTGAGAGCAAGAGAAGCAAAACCAAAAGAATAATGCCAAAAGTATTATCGTGATAGTATGGCAAAGCTTTGATGTGATCCTCCCTTAAGGTAAGATTGTTCTTCTTCTCCCATTAAATCTTCTTTCTCCTTATCCTCCAATCTCCCCTAAGCTCCCTAAATCTCCTCCCTTGACATCAAGTGCCAAAAGGACAAGAAACCAGAAGGGCAGGAAAGATGGAAGGAAAGAAGGGATCCTTAAGAATCACAACTGAGCAAATTAAGTATTCAAAGGAAATCATTTTAGGTGAGCTGCAGAAGATGATATCCGAGAATGTAAATCGTGCACCAAGTGTTATGGATCGGTGTGTCCGAAAGTCAGAGACTTAGGGCAGATCCTTTTCGGTCAGACCGAAGTATGTGAATCGGTGACGCCGAGTTTAATTCCAAGGAATAATAGAAATAATTCAGCTCACTTTGCAAGGAATGTTTCAAAAGATTTGCAATGAATTTGTAAAAGATTTTCAGGGAATTGATCAGAGCCAAAAGGAATATTCACAAGAACATAAGAAATAGAAATGAAAAAGATTGCTAGATGAAGTTTTTTTTTATTTAAGTAATAAGCAAGAAAAACTCAATGAGAAAAACAGAGAAATTCCAACATATGTACTTCATCTAGACAGGGTCGCGACTAGGTCACCTATGTTTGAGTATATTGATTTAGGAGTCAAATGAGAACATTTGATCATAGGTCATACTATCGCTTAAGCTCAAAATGGGGTTGCCATTTTTCGATTACATTTGATGTGATCACATCTTTGAAGCTGCTTGTACTCATGTCTTTGAGCAAAGCTTCTTCAAGATGTGAAAGACATACCTTGGGCTTGTTGTTGCTTGTACTCATGTAGGTGAAGTTGATGTTGATGCTCATAGAATGTGAAGTTGGAGCACCATTTCCAATTGTATAGTTCATCTTCCTACATGGGTTAGGCAAGCAAGGAAATACTCAAGAATATCCAAGATGACACGAGTGAAACACTAGATGTATATGATGTCAAAAAGGATATGTGGAATTTTGTTCCTTGAACTCAACATCCCAAAGAGCTAGATACTTGGTCAATGACAAGACTACTCAAGATTTGAGTGTGTGTGGTAATCTTGTGGAATGTAGACCATCCAAGTACCTTCAAGGAGTTAGATGCAATACAAGGGGCAAATTGTCCAAGACATATGATCATCATCATAAGAGAAATATCAAGGATTAGTCAATTAGGCTCATGCCTTGCATGCACCAATGGAGTTTTCACTCCAAGTTTGAAGCATCAATGATGTTCAACTCACTCCTGCACAAAACACTTTCTCATCAAGTGGTTTTGTAAAGATATCTGAAGCGTTTGTCAAGACGAACATGCTTAAGATCAATGTCACCCTTAGCAATGTGATCACGAATAAAATGGTGATTAACTTCAATGTGT
Source organism: Aegilops speltoides (assembly GCA_021437245.1). Classification (NCBI taxonomy): domain Eukaryota; kingdom Viridiplantae; phylum Streptophyta; class Magnoliopsida; order Poales; family Poaceae; genus Aegilops; species Aegilops speltoides. The sequence continues at coordinate 3,101 of JAHHZJ010008249.1, read as the reverse complement.
TTCAGCAGAGTGTTGCACGGATTGTGTCCAATCTTAATCGACTCTCATTGTCACAAAGCAAAGGAACATGTCTCGATGTATCCCATAATCCTTAAGGCTTGTGTCATCCATAGCAACCGAAAGCACAACACAACCAGCAGCAATATATTCTGCTTCGCAAGATAATGATACCGAATTTTGTTTCTTGGATGACCAAGATACAAGGGATCGACGAGAAATTGACACGCACTGTTGATTTCTCAACCTTGTTCCGCATAGTCCGAGTCGGAATAGCCAACAAGATCGAAAGATGCCCTCTTAGGATACCAAATGCCAAAGTTAGGGTGTGTATCAAATATCTCACAATTCTTTTAAAGCTTTAAGATGACATTCTTTAGAGCAGCTTGATATCGAGCACACATGCATACACTCAACATTATGTCGACGAGAAGCACAGAGATATAGTAGAGAACCAATCATGGATCGATAAACCTTTTGATCAACAGGTTCTCCATCTTTAGTCAAGTCATTATGTCCACTAGTAGCCATGGGGGTTTTCATACCTTTTTTCTTGCATGTTGAACTTCTTGAAGAGATCCTTTGTGTACTTTGTTTTGAGACAAAGGTTCCTCCTTAGATTGCTTGATTTGCAACCCAAGGAAGAATTTGAGTTCACTCATCATGGACATCTCATACTTCTCCGACATAAGCTTTCCAAACTTCTCACTAAAATGAGGGTTAGTTGAACCAAACATAATATCATCAACATATATTTGGCACACAAATAGTTCACCATCAACCCTTTCGTGAATAGCGTTGAGTCTATTTTTCCAATCTCAAATCCTTTTTCAAGAAGAAAGCTAGTCAAGATTTGTACCAAGCTCTAGGAGCTTGTTTAAGACCATAAAGAGCTTTGTGCAACTTGTAAACATGATTAGGCTTTTTAGGATTCACAAACCGGAGGTTGTTTCACAAATACTTCCTCCTCAATTTCACCATTTAGAAAAGCACTTTTAATGTCCATTTGATAGAGAGTAATTCATGGTGGTTGGCATAAGCAAGAAGAATGCGAATGGACTCAAGTCTAGCAACGGGGCATAGGTCTCACCATAGTCCATACCTTCGACTTGTGTGTAACCTTGTGCTACAAGACGAGCCTTGTTGCGGATGACTTGTCCATCTTCATCTTGCTTGTTCCAAACACCCATTTGGTTCCAATGACGCTTTGGTCATCATTGGGCTTTCTACCAAAGTCCAAACGTTGTTCCTCTCGGTTGTAGCTCTTCGCATAGCGCTCACCCAATCCGGTCTTCAAGCGCTTCTTCTACCTTCATAGGTTCAAGACTAGAAATAAATGAGTAATGCTCACAAAAGTTAGCTAAACGAGTTTTAGAGCGAGTAATTCTCCCGAGTCGATGTCATTCATCATTTGTTCCACGGGATGATTCTTCTTGATTCTTCAACTCGAGATAGCTTTTGTGTGGTCGGCTGAGCTTCCTCAACATCCTCATCTTCCTCTTCTTCCGTTGTTGGTGTTGTCTTGAGGTGGTGGAGAAGGAGGTCGGTGGATCTTCTTGTCGCACTTCCTCATCTTGGTGAGTTCCACTTGTGGAGGCCTATGTTGCTTTGAGGTTCACCTTGCCGTGAGGTAGGGGCTCCACATATGTAGATGAGGTACTCTCCTTCACTTCCATGGGACTAATCTTTCCAATGGATAAATCTTGAATGGCTTCCGATGGGTCCTTGTCTCCTACATCAATAGGCATTTGCTCTACTTATGAAATATTAGATTCATCAACTTCACGCTACCATCTCTTCAACCTTTCGGGTGAAATTGTTGAGACACGGTAGGTGTGGGAGTTTGATCCATAACCGAGGAAAAAGCCTTCATGAGTTTTAGGAACAAATTTAGACCGACGATGCTTATCAAGGATGTAGCATTTTGAACCAAAGACACGAAGTATCCCACTTGGGGTTTGTTACCGTGAGGAGCTCATATGAAGTCTTGCCGAGGAGCTTGTGAAGATAAAGCCTGTTGATAGCATGACAAGTGTCTCGACGGCTTCACCCCAAAAGTGCTTCTGTCTTGTATTCATCAAGCATCGCTTCGCCATCTCAATGAGCTGCTCGCTTCCTCTCAACAACTCCATTTTGTTGAGGTGTGTACGTTGTGAGAACTCATGTAGAATCCTTCCTCATCGAGAAAAGAGTCCACATGGGCTTGAACTCCGCTCCATTGTCGCTCCGAACTTTCTTGATTTTCACCTCGAATTGATTTTGGGCCTTTCTAGCAAAGGTTTTGAAGATTTTCCAACTCGCATTTTTCATCAAGGAAAATACCCACGAACTGGAATAATCATCAACAATAACTAGACCAAAAGAGTTACCACCAAGGCTTTTGTAAGCATTGGGACCAAGAGATCCATATGAAGAAGCTCTGCGGTCTCCTTGTGGTCATGATGTTCTTCACGGATGACTTCCACCTACTTGTTTTCCTGCTTGACATGCACCGCAGAGTCTATCTTTGTCAAAGAAAACATCTTTAACACCAAGAATGTGATCACCTTTGATTAGCTTATCTAGATTACGATACCAACATGTCCAAGCCTTCTATGCCACAACCAACCTTTAGCAGATTTAGCAATTAAGCAAGTTCTAGGTTGAGCTTAGTGAAATCGACAATGTATAGGTCACCTCTACGGAATACCGAAAAACCATGTTATGATTGTCACGATTTAAAAACTTGGCAATCTACTTTGGTGAATAGCACATTGAATCCAAAGTCACTAATCTAGACAAGGAAAGTAAATTGTATCCAAGTGATTCAACAAGCATGACATTTTTAATGGAGCTATCATGAGATATGGCCACCTTACCAAGGCCAAGTACCTTACCCTTGAGTTGTCTCCAAAAGTCACATACTTGTGGACCATCGCTCTTGCAAGCTCTCAAACATGTCTTCATCTCCGTCATGTGATCGTGCATCCACTATCAAGAATCCACTCTTTCCACCGGATATGAGTCTCTCGATTTGCCATAAGATTTAGACTCTTCATGATCTTGTCTAGCTCGTGTCCAATCGAGTAATCCATCATGCTCATGCTCATCATCATATCACCCAT
>JAHHZJ010008248.1:0-18948 GCA_021437245.1 Aegilops speltoides | reverse complement strand
ATGTACTCTAGGCTTGCTCTCATCACAAATGAGATTGCGGCTTAAAGCAAGAAATGACCGACCGATTCATCATCAAGAAGATTCTCGGATTTGATGGAAAGTATGACACCGGGCACTTTGATCCAAATGATGCCAAACTACAAGAATCTCGCCACAAGTCATTGGAAGAATTGTTGCTCATGAATGACACTTAAAGATAAGGAAGAGCTTCACAACAAGTCAAGTGGTGCTTAAAAGCTACAGAAGCTCCCACAACCTCAAGTGACAAGCTAGTTTCCAATGAAGAGAGTAATGGTGAAGAACTTCAAAAATTCTACAAGAGTAGAAGCAAGGAAAGAAGCTCAAAGTCTAGATCATATGATGAAAAGAGATCCTCAAGTCGGATCGAAACATTTGGGAAGACCCGACACTACTCAAATGAGTGTTCGCTCCCCACAAGAGAAGAGAAGAATTCCAAGAAGAAGAAGCTCAAGAGAAGAGTCACCCGGAAAGAGAGAAGGAGTAGAGATGATCGAGAATGAAGATCCTCTCGGAGAAGAAAGGATTCGGAGAGGAAAGACAAGTCATCAAGGAGCACAAGAAGAAAACATCAAGCTCATGTAGGGAATGGGTCTCCCCCACTCCGCAATCATTCCAAAGAAGCTATACCCAACTCCAACTACCAAGATGAAGGTGTTCTTTTTCTCAGATCCTCCAACTCCAACTCCTATGACTTATTTGATTCACCAAATGAGGGAATTGGAAGATGCTTCTGGCAAAAGGCCCCAAGGTATCACACCTGAATTCATTGACTTTGATAGTGATGAGGATGACTTGTTGGTGAAGATGAGCTTTACAAGACAAATCTAGTGAGCCTAGTAATGATGAACATGCTAGTAGTCTTTATAGTCAAGAAGAGTCGAATGACAATGCTATGAAGGAGATTGAGCGCTTAACTAAAGAACTAAACACTCTTAAGTTAGCTCATGAAACAACTCAAGAAGATCATAGAGAGCTCCTAAGATCTCATGAGAAGCTACGCCAGAAGCTCAATCTAGAGCAAGAACATGAGTTTCTAAAAGCTATCAATGACGATCTTCAAAGAAGAGTTCTTCATATCCTGCCAAACACTCTCTTGTCTAATTTCTGCCACCTATTAAAACTAAGCATGACAAGCATAAGAAAAATTCTTCATCTAGTAGTAAAATAACCATGCTAAATCCAATATTGTTGCTTCTAGTAGTTCTTTGATTCCACTAACAATGTTTCAAGCCAAGTTACACTTGAGCAAGAAAATAGTTTATTGAAAGGGATTATAGAGAAAGGTGTCACAAGAGCCTTCAAGCAAGAACTTTGAGGAAATTGTTCGCAAGCAAGGAAGGCACCAAGAATCAAGGAATTGGTTTTGAGCAAAGTTCAACGCCGAGGGTGTTGAATGGGAAGAAGGTCAATATCCCACTCCAAGTTTGTTTTCAAAAGGAGAAGTATGATCCTACTTCTTCCAATGTGGAACAAGCTCAAGATGACCTTCCACCACAAGACCACAAGCTAAAAGGCAAGGACAAGCTTCAAGAGGAGATTGATGCATTTATTGAAGCACCTAAGGCCATGGTCAAGTGGGTTCCCACACCCAAGTTCTACTTCCAAGCTCAACTATACCCCAAGGATTCCCATCAAGATGATGTGGATCCCAAGAAGAAGAACTAGAGAGTTCTTGAGGGTGACTCCGCCAACATACTTCATTCACATTCATTTTGGCAAGAACTTGTGCAATCAACTTCCACATCTTGCACTAGTTCATGGAGTCACAAACCTCTTGTTGGTAAGTCAAGGGACAAGGTATCTTGCTTTCATGGACATCATTTATTGTGAACTTCAATCTATGTCCATGGATATCCTTGTTTGTTCCTTGTGGGACTAACCCATGTAGGTATTGAAAGTGCCCAATCCAAAGGATTGCTCCCAACTCTTGATGATCTTCATCAACATTGAGCATCCACATCTTCAACATCTACATGAAGTCTTCTACGACAACCCAAGGTTAGTTTGACCCTTTAAAAGGGTTCTCACATCAAGGGGAGCTTTGCTTAAAGAATTGAGCTAAAGCATCTTCAAATGATGTGAACACATTAATGCTTTTTAAAAGTGGTAACCCCACTTGTGCTTAAACGATGAGTATGACCTATGATCAAATGTTCTCATTTGACTCCTAAGTCAATATATCATATAGATGACCTAGTCATCCAAAATTGTGTGATAGTAGCTAGTGTTTTGTTTGTGCATGTTTCACATATTTCATTTGCTATCTTATTGTGTGAGCATGTTGATGCATAATTTTATCCATTCAAGGACATCCATTTGTTGCTTTGGTCTTTTGGATTTTATCCAAATGGATGGACAAGAATGCCTAAGTTCCTCCCCTAGCTATCTATGCTTTCTTGTCTCAAATTCTATTCATGCTTATATCACAAACTTTGATCAAGTCATTTTTGACCCACCGAGGAGGAGCACTGAGCCACCGATCCGCTAAGACTAAACTTCCAAAACCTTCTAAGTATTTTCGGTCGACCAACCCACTCAAACGGACAGACCGAAGCACTTGGATGGATCTAGTTTTCACCCGGGAAACCGAATGATTTTCGGCGGACGTGTAATCCTTGCTTAACCATCTTGCCACCGAAGTTTTACAACCGTCCCACCCCACCTAAAGGGTATATATATCCGAGGGCAGCGCGCTGATTCATTCTTCAAACGCCGCCCCCAAACCCTTTGCCCGCCGCTGGTCTCCAATCGCCTGTTGCCCAGGCCCGCCGAGTCTCCGCGCCGCAACGGACGATTTTCCCGCCGCAGAGAGGAACTCCACCAAGTTAGGGTGAGTTTCGATCCCCTCTGTTCCCATCTCCGATTCTTGCACGATTGGTTTTCCTAGCATCTTGCCACGCTTGAGATCTTCCATACACCGATTAGTTCTTTGAACAAATTGGAAAAGTTTTAGGTTAGGTTTCCAATACATCTCTAAGACCGATTTAATTTCGGTGACCGGGCCTCCAATTGACGACCTTTGTCCAACCGGGTAAATCGGGCACAAATGAGGATTTAGTGAAACCCTAGTGTTTTGGCAGACGAAACCCACATCGGTCCAACCGGTGGTGTGAATGCTTCGTGAACACTTGATTCACCGAATTTTAGACTTCCGACCAAATGCATTCTGGAAAACCTAAAACTGAAATTTGAACTCATTTTTTTGCAAAATCTTCCCTGTTTGATAACTCTTCTTCTCCCTATACCTAATCTATTCACGGTTTCACCATGTCGATGCCTGACCGAACAGGTCCAATCTCAATTGGATATTCCAGGGCACTAGTCCCGAGGCCAAGAGCCGATGATGGTGAGAGGAGCACACCAAGTGGTTTCCTCCCCGCCACCGGGGGAAGAAGAAGAATTCGATGAAGAAGATTCTGATTCATTGGAGGAAGAGATCCCTCCGCCAAAGAGGAAAGTTGTTGCCAAAGAGCATCAAGGGCAAGAAACCAAGAAAGGCACCAAAAAAGTGAAGAAGTCCATTGCCAAGAAGTCAAGATGGAAGAAGAAACCTCGGCAAGGTGAAGAAAACTTCCAAGAGGAAGAGGATTGGCATGATGAAGCAACGATGATGATGATGATGAGGAAGCACCCCACCTCCTCCTCGGTAAGTTCATGGGGATGCCCAAGGGAGCACCTTCAAAGTCTGCCATCTGCCCAAAGAAAGGCAGGCCAAGCCCCCGCCCAAGAAAACAAGAAACATTCCACCAGAGAAGAAGAAAGAAATGTGCCACCAAAATGATGATGAGGCACCAGAAATAAACTTCCGAGATTGCCAATTCACAATGATGCTCATCCTGGCTAAAACATGAAGGAAAGAAAGGATAGAGGTCTCAAAGTTTGGAGACAAGGATCCATATGCGGAGGAGAAGGACTGTTGACCCAAGGTTCCACACCGTGAAAGCGAGGATTTCTAAGATCATTATGGACAAGAAGCCCATTGTTGCGAATAGATATGTTGACGGGCATACATTGATAGTGAAGAGCAAGACTTCTTTCCACATGTGCATGAGAGCTTTATGCATTGGTGTTGTTGATTTGCTGGTCGAATGAGATTGGAATGATGAGATGATCATGCAATTCTATGCCACGCTCATTTCTATCCATGGGATTGTATGGATGACAAGGTCAGATTTCTTCAACTTTGAAGAATGGGCAGATTAAATGCTCCAAAGGCAGAGAGAGGATGATGTTGATGTCTATGGTATTCCAAGAAGAACCATGAGTCTATGAAAATATGTACAATGAGGTACCAGCTAAGGATGTGGAAATGAAGCTCGCCAAGATATCATCTCCGTGGTCTACCTACCACAAACACAGAGGCACCCTTGATGCCCAAGTCCGAGATCATCGATGATAAGAGGATATTCTATCAACATGCTGCATATACTTGATCAAGGCACCTTTCAAGGTGATGGACCCGATAGTTGAGACTACCAAGAGGACCGCAGCACTGTAAGAGGTCATGTGGATTTGCCCACATTCAGATGCTTATCAATGCCAAGTTTGGCACGGGCACCTAGTTGTTGGAAAGACCACACTTGCCATCGCAGCCCGAGCATGAGGACAATGAAGTTGTGATGAGAGGATGATCCCACGCCCGTTGAAGGTCAAGCAAAGTCTGTGCCAAACAAGCCAAAGTGAGAAGGAAGCAAGAAGCAGCAGCAGCCTAAACCCAAGAGTGTTGGAGAGCAGCCTGAAGCTACCCAGAGGATTGAACAACGCCGCCAAGATTGTGCGTCTGGAGAGTCTTGAGAGGATTGTTGAAGACAAGATCCATGCTCGATTGAAGTCGATCAAGTGCAAGTCATCACAACAAGCTTGAGGCAGATATCGAGGAAGCAAAGAGGGAGAAGGAAGAGCTCAGCTGAGATGCAAGATGACCTAGTCCAGATGATGATGAACACCGCCCTGCCTACAAGACCCGATCAGCTATTCCAAAGGATGACACTGTGGCTACAAGATCAGACCTCCCACAGCCTCCATCGCCCAGCCCAGCCCAAAGGACCACTCCTCCACTCCACGACTTCACCAAGCCTTTGCAGATGTAGCTATCTCAACTCCATCAACCTGCATGAGCCGCCAGCAGAGTCCCTAGTGACGCTTAGCTCTATACCTTTCGAACTTTTTGGTAACTTGTTGCCAAAGGGGAGAAATTGTATAGATCATAGGACTTCAGAGAGAGAGTGCTCGCTTTTGCTCTTTTCGTTTCATTTGCGGTCTTTTGAGATACTTTTGAGTTTTTCGAGACATTCTGGTGTTTGATACTACGCTTGTTTCACTTTGATGAGTGCTTGGTCGCATCATGCCTTAATGTGTGCTTAATGCTTATCATATGCTATTCATATCTTGTATGACCATTTACTCATGTCTTGGTGATTGGGTGCAGCTATTCATTCTTATCATTTTGTGCGCTCCACCAAGATGTATGTGACATGGAAGAGTGACCCATGATCCTAATCGATTGTGCATTTGCATTCAAACGCAAATCTTAAATAATGCACAAATTTAGGGGAGCTCTTGCTTATCACATACTTCCAAAGCATTTATATTATTCATTGATTATATCATTTGTCGGTTTGATCTATATGTTGTCATCAATTACCAAAAGGGGAGATTGAAAGTGCAACTAATCCCGGGTGGTTTTGGTAATTAATAACAACATATATATCATTGAACTAATATTTCTTGAGAATCATTTCAAAGTTCAAGGATATGGGTATGGCAATGACAAGAAGTGGACCTCAAAATGCTAAGGCAAGCATTGGCAAAAGCTCAAGACTCCATTTTTGGTTTAGTGATCCAAGATCACATTGAGTCTATAGGAAAGCCAATACTATTAAAAGGGATGAGGTTATGTTAATGATCCGTTGCCAAAGTGCTTAGTGATACATCTCCCAAACCATCGAATCTTTCATTCCAACATACACTCATAAGTAATCTCGGTCCCACCCATTTCCTAAACTCACCACACCGAGATGAACCACCTCACCACAAAGCCAAACCCTAGAATTTCGGATTTTCCGATTCCAAACTCGGTCTCACCAAACTAGTGTTCCAAGCTTCAGAACCTTCACATCAAATCGGTGTCACCGAGATGATAAAGTCGGTCCCACCGAGATTGGCAAACCCTAGTCTTTGGAAGAATCGACTCACCGAGATTGTATTTTCGTCCCACCGAAAATCCCAACGCTCACAAGATTTGAACTTTCGGTCTCACCGAGTTGTCAACTTCGTCCGACCGAGATTGGTCAAATTGTGTAACGGTTGGATTTTGTGTGGAGGCTATAAAACCCTCCACCTCCCTCTTCATTCTGGAGAGACATCGAAAGAACTACCACTCCTACCTTACATTTCTGAGAAGAAAACTACCTACCCTTGTGTTGAGATCAAGTTGCTCCACTCCCACCATATGAAACTTGATCTCTAGCCTCCCAAGTTGCTTTCCACTCAATCCTTTCTTCCACCACAGCCAAATCAGGAGGAGAGTTGAGTGTTGGGGAGATTATCATTTGAAGCACAAGAGCAAGGAGTTCATCATCATCAACACCATCTATTACCTTTTGGAGGGTGGTGCCTCCTAGATTGGTTAGGTGTCGCTTGGGAGCCTCCACGAGATGTGGAGTTGAACCAAGAAGTTTGTAGGGCAAGGAGATCGCTTACTGTGAAGATCTACCCCAGTAAGGCTAGTCCTCCGTGGGCGATGCCATGATGGCATAGACAAGGTTGCTTCTTCGGGACCCTTCGTGGGTGGAGCCTCCTGGACTCTCGCAGCTACCTCCTGGGTTGAAGTTCCATCAACGTGATTGACGATAGCACCACCTATCGAACCACGAGAAAATCTCCGGTTCCAAATTGCTTGCTTTCTCCACCTCTCTTACTACATGTGCAATTTACTTTCCGCTGCCTATACTCTAGAATTGCATTGTAGGGTGATACTTGACTTGGTCATTATCGTGAATCTGCCAAAAACTTGTCTTAATCAAAAGGCTGAATTTTTATATTGTCAAGTAGTCTAATCACCCCCTCTAGACATACTTTCGATCCTACACCAACCCATAGTAGAACATGAGCCCTCTCACAAAAGGATCCATCGAAGCCTAAACTCCGGAGGTGGGATACAAGACGACGGCATCGCCGGGAGTCCCTTCGGCAATTGCGTTGGATTCTTCCCTTCGCAGTTTTAACCCTTCCGCGCAAATCCAGAAGGTGAGCGTTGTACCGCTTGGCTCGGATGCCAACTTGGGCAAAATTCGGAAAAGGCGAGTTTTATATGTCCAAGACGCCCACTCCCTCCCGTAGACGGGGACGGCGTCTACCCCGCCAGAATGGATCCGAGGAACAGCCGTGACATGCTGGAAAGCCTAAACGCTACTCGAGGTGATAATAAGATCATGGCGGATGGTGGAGCATGCCAAAATACGGCAGTTGAACTTGTGTAATATTCTTACGTGGAATGACTTTGTTATTTGACACTCATCCCGTGTTCATAATCTATGAATTATTTGGAGGAGGAACCACGCCTCTGCAATGCCGCGACCGGACCATCATCATGGTTCGGCTACAGGGCTCGACTAGGGCTGTCCGACAGCCGACTATCATCGATGCAGACTCCAAGACTATGAAGACACAAGATTGAAGACTTCCCCGTCTGATGGGATTTTTCGGGGCAGCTTGAACGATATGTAGATCTACCATTGTAACCACTCGAACCCAGCCCTCCAAGTTTAATAAACGGAGGGTTTTAGTCCGAGGATTAACAACATTACAACAATCATACCATAGGCTAGCTTCAGGTTTAGCTCCATCTCGGGTAGATCCACTCTTGTACTACCCATACATCAATATCAATCAAGCATGAGTAGGTTTACCTCCATCGAGAGGGCCCAACTCGGTAAAACATCGTGTCCCTTGTCTCCTGTTACCATCCGCCTAGACGCACGCTCGGGACCCCTACTCGAGATCCGGCCGGTTTTGACACCGACACAAACTATTGGAAGCGGATTCATCGAGACATCAAACATCCGGATCAAGTAGCAAACCGGTAATGGTACCAAAGAAGGACAAATCTTGCGCTATGTGTCGATTTAAAGACTCAACAAGGCTTGTCCAAAGGATCCTTTCCTTCCCGCATCGATCAAATAATCGATGCTACCGTAGGCACATCTATTGTGCTTCCTCGACGATACTCCGCTACCATCAAATCAAGATGGCGGAGGCGACTAAGCCTCAACGGCATTCATTACTCCATATGGACCATTCGCTTCAACACGATGCCCTTCGACTCAAAACACGGACGCGAACATATCGCGATGATTAAGACATGTCCGTGTCGTGTCAAAGCCGGCGGATCTTGGGTAGGGGGTCCCGAATCGCGGCCTAGGCGGATGGTAACAGGAGACGAGGGACACGATGTTTACCTGTGTTCGCCTCTCGTGGAGGTAAAACCCACGCCCCGCTTGATTAATATTGATGATATGGATAGTACAAGAGGATCTACCACGAGATCAAGGAGGCTAAACCCTAAAGCTAGCCTATGGTATGATTGTTGTAATGTATGTTGTCCCACGGACTAAAGCCCTCCGGTTTATATAGACACCGGAGGAGGCTAGGGTTACACGTAGTCGGTACAATGGTAGGAGATCTACATATCCAGATCGCCAAGCTTGCCTTCCACGCCAAGGAAAGTCCCATCCGGACATGGACGGAGTCTTCAATCTTGTTTCTTCAGTAGTCTTGGAGTTTGGCGACGATGATAGTCCGTTGTCCGACACCCCCTAGTCCAGACTCCTCAAGAGTCTCAACCAAAGCTTCAATGACGATAAGTCCCGCTACAAGATAATGTTCGGCATTGCAAGGCGGGTTCCTCCCTTGAATAATCCAGAGGAGATCATGAACACCTAGATAGTGTCCGCTCGCAAAATAAATTCCACATTCCACCGTAGAGAGAATAAATGTACACAAGTCCAATCTGCCGACGATTATGCGGCATGACATCACACCGCTACCAAGCCTTTTGTTTGAATCGCTTTACTATACCACTCAAAGACGCTTAGCAAGCGTCTTTGCACGCCTTGTCGGCGTAGATTGTGTTCCCTTATTCCGGGATTCTCATCAATACGGACGGGTAACCCAACCGCTATTGATGGTGGCGCTGGGAGATAAGCAGTTTTACCAGCCGGTGGGGACGACAGTTTCGGCCCCTATATATAAGGGATAAGGATTTACCTTCTCACCCACGCCTTCTTCCTCCTTTGCTTATCCATCTCTCGCAGCAAGACTAAGTCCAACGCCTCAAGTAATGATTCGCCCGACCTCTTCTCGAATATGTCCGGAAAGGGAGGCAATGGTTGGCCTCCACCGCTAAGGAGGAGCACATCACCAAGCTGCGAAAGGCCGGATACCTCTCTCCGCGATATCAAGGCGATCGGGCTGCCTGGACGAGGGGCAGCTCATCCATACTTCCCGGCCCCATGAGAGGGTCGCTTTCCTTTCCCACTTCTCCCGCTGGATCGGGCTTCCACTCCACCCATTCGTCTGGGGCTCTGCGTTTTACTACGGCTCGGATTTCCACGATCCGCTACCAACTTCATCCTCAACATATCGGCGTTTATCATCGTGGTGCGAGGCCTTCCTCCGCATCCGCCCCACTTCGGCTCAGGGCTCAAGACCTTCAACGCTGCCAAGGTGGTTGTGGGCACGCAAGCGGATGCGGAGGCGCCCATGTTGGGTAAGCCGCCTAACGCCCTTGGCTCAAGGGGCCTTCGTGGACTCTCTCAAAGGGTGGCAATCGGGTGGTTCTACATCACCGAGCCGCGGTAAGCCCTCAAGGGCGGCGGCCTCGAAGTTTAGATCTCGCATCCCCACGCGAATCTCACCTTCCTCGAAAGAGAAGGGCTTGCTGTGGGGCAATCCGGCGGAGTTTCGACGGGACTCCGAGCCCGCATCTGCTCGGTGAGCTGTAAGCTCGTGCTCACGACGGGTCCAAGTCATGCTCATCCGCGGATCCTCCCATGCCAAGAACGGGCATTCAATCTATGGGAGTTCAATCCGAACAGCACTGTGCGCTAAGCGGGCTCTTCGACATGGACATATATGAAGGCGCTTCGAGTAGGCTGCGAAGGCGCGCTGGTTCTCGCGATCCGCCGGCCGTGAAGATCGCTGGATTTTGCAAGCAAAGCATCCCAGCCAGGGACGAGGTAAGTGATTCAAACCCTTTACGGGACACTTGTGGTAATCAAATTGATTCTAGAAGGGTTTCATCTTTTTCTTTTCCTCGACAGAATGGATGGAGAAGGCTGCCGACTTATCAGCCCGGCTCCCATGCCGTAAGACCCAAAGTGAACGCCCGCTAGCAGAGCCGCTGGTTCCGCACCGCACGTGGTGCCGAGAAGAAGGCCAAGACAGGTGGCCAGGGACTCAAAGAGTTCCTCAGAATCAAAGGCCCGACGACGAGGCGGACTCCTCCTCAAGACGCAGAGGAGGAGGAAGAGGACTCTCTCCCGGAGGAGGGAGAGAAGAAGAGGAAGGCTTCCCCAATAGGGGAGGCCGAGGGTCCAAGAGGGGAGAACTATTCTCGACATAGCCGCCAACACCATCATGGCGCAGGAGGAGTGGCTCTTCATGGCCAAAGGTCCCGCAAGATCGTAAGCATCCGGATCCTTGATATGCAATTTCTTCATGTCGCAGCAGGTCCTTAAGCCGCATTCTGTCCGTGAATCCGCCGATGATGATCTCCTCTGCCCATCGAAAGCTGGTCATAGTCCCCGCCGGATGTGGATTCACTTCCGACGCCTCTACCCCACGCGCCGATTTAGGACGCCGTAGTGGGATCCCTAGAGGGACCCATGTGAGGAGGCCCGGAGGCGCCGCCAAAGCTCTCGGACTTCTGGCGCTGACTCTACACGGGAATTCGCGCAGTGGTTCCGCAGAGTCCGCAAGCGACCCTTTGAAAGAAGGGCAAGACTGCGGACACCGGTGGCCTGGCCCAACCGGAGGCGTCGGATAACTTGTTGGAGGCGCTTAAAGGCGCTTCCATCGAAGAACAACCGCACTATCATGAGCGCCAGATTCGAAGGTTCATTTCGCCAAGAGCTGGTCGACCGGCCCCGCAGCAGCCTCTAATAGGCTTTGAGGTAAGAAGTTAAAATTATGTAAATGGGTAACGCGATAGATGAAGGGTTCCCGATGCCCAGTTCTCGTGTTCGGAAAAGAAAAGCCGGACCCAGGATCTAACAAGATATACGCAGGGTTGCTTAAAATATGTCAATATGGGTTTGCAGGTGTTGCTGGCTGCCGACCGCCAGCACTAACGGGCGGAGGTCGGCGTGTTGCTGCAGATCTCGAGCGGTCTCGAGCAAGAGCTCGGCCATGCCAAGAAGCAGCTCGAGGACAAAGAAGGTGAGTCACACCACTTTGAATAGTTACCTTACAGTAGCATGATTTTGGTTGCAGCAATAAAATTATCAAGGATAATATGGGTATTGCAGGGCCACTTAACGAGGTGGCAGCTCCAAGTTGATAGTCAGGTTCCGCGGCGAACGCAAAGGCGGCCGCTGAGCGGGCAGAGCGAGAAAAGCAGGAGGCGCGGGTATGGAAGTGACGGCAAGAGCTCTGTGCTCTCATGGAGAAGCATGAGAGTTTGGAGCGTGACTTCAAGACTCGAGAGTCCGAGCTTGCTCTCGGCTCTCGAAGTGCTAAGTCCGGCCAAGGCTGAGGCCCATAAGGCCCTTCAGAGGTTGAAGATGTAAAGAAGATAGCGCGGTAAGGCATTTTTCATGCAAAGCAAGCATGTTAATGTAAACTACCCGACACTTACCCGCATTCGAGCTCTCTGTATGCTTGACTGCTCGCCAGAGGCGTCCGATGCCACAGATTCTATCGTGGGCAGGAGGGAGCTCGACGAGAAGGTCTTCGTCTCAAGACACCGAGGCCGCCATCCGGCGCTTGCTACCATCAAGCAAATGGTCGAACTCCACAAGGTAGCCGAGAGGCCATGAAGGGCCTTATAGTCCGGTCAGGCTCTAACAGCCATGCCTAGGAGCTACTTCGCCTGCAGGCGGCTGTTGGATGCGTCCTCGGTGGAGGTCATCAAGCACTCACCAGATTGAAGGTGTCTGGCCTCGCCTCGCACAAAGGTGCATTGGGGCAGGTTGATGCGAGAAGCTTCACGACCCATCGCTCGGGCAAGGAGTATCGACGCCAAATGTATTATAAAACTGTCTCAAGGGAGCCCGCAATATTGCGGATGAGTGCCCTTAAATGTAATCTTTGAGTAAACTCATATGTATTATCCTCGCACTAAACTTTGTTCATATGTGCATTACAACGCTTGTTTAATTTAAAATATTACCTTCAGGCGGCCGCTTATAAAATCTGAGAGATGGCAAGTCGTTGGTCATTTCACCCAAGCCATGAGTGCCGGGTGTTCGGATAACCTTGAGCTCTTGTTCTCATTTTTGGGTCCATCTAGGAGGCGCTTAACACAATGTAACAAGGCAACGGGACTTATAATGCTTGAACACTCTCACTTAGCCATAGAATTCTATAATTTTAAATTTCGGCGAAGCTCTCCGTATTCGAAGGTCAACCGAGCGCTATCCACGCCTTCGCCGGACATTGTCCGAACTCGTCAAGCGGCGTGAGTCTTTAAGGACCCGAAAAACCTCTTGAACAATGCTATCAGCCTCGCCTTATCATGCCAAATTGCTTTAGCTTTCCATCGAGGCGCCGCCTGCCAACCGGGCGCAATCGCAGTGGTTCTCCCAAAGGCCACCTTACCCAACAGAACGGAATGTAAGGCACCAAAACGTGGGAGCCGCAAACCCAACTATTGACCCAAGACATGATTCGAGCCGATTCATATAATGCTATAAGTTCGGGTGCCGACTTGTGAAAGTGTTCGACTTATCACACCATAATCGGGGAACATAAGCCCTCGGTGTATTCGGGCCGCACTCAAAATATACGGGTGCAAGATGTCACGAATGAACATATATATAAAAAGTAATGCAATTGCAAATAAAAAGTGCTGCTATTTATTAAAGAAAGTCCTGCTATGAGTGCGGACTGATACAAATAGTGGTAAGCAAGGGATTTGGACTAGTTAAACATGTCCTTCCGTGGGTGAGCTGCGACTTGGTGTATATAATCGAATTTAATGCTCGTAATTGAGACCACCGAGTGTTCGCTGCAGCCTTCTTTCTTCCCCGGCTGTCAGATCATGAGTTCGCAGGTTCACCGGATAGGTCCTCTCGTTAACGGAGTCCCTGTACACAAAGAAGTAAAGTGAAAAGGAAAAGAAGGGGCACACTTGCAGCCCTCGTGTGGTCGAGCCGCACTGCTCCACAGATCGTGCCCTTCCCCGCGCCCATGGTATCTCCAAAGCGTAATGATGTACGCGAGGGTTGTCCTTGCAATCATGCGAGGGCGGGTTAGGGCCACATTGCTACGCTGCGTCTAATCGCTACCGGTGGTCTTGGTTGGTATTGATTGGCCTGCTGTCAGATCCGCCGCTTAACGGCCGGATTAGAGAATTGCCTTAAAAGGCTGTTCTATATTTCGCCAGAGTCGGCCAGATGTTCCTCCGCTCGAGGGAGCGCCCGATTCCCGCTGACCGTGATGACTCCACGAGGGCCCGCATCTTGAGCTTGAGGTATGTACGCGGCACCGCTGAATTTTGCAAACGCGTTCGTCCGAGCAGAGCGTGATAGCCGCCGCAAACGGACTATGTCAAGATTAACTCGCCCGGAAATTGTCCGGGATCCAAGACCACTTCCAGCAGGATCGAGCTGCATACTTGGCTCTCCACACCCGTACGACACCTTTAAAGGTTGTCTTTGTAGGTTTAATCCTTGAGGGTCTATGCCCATTTTGGCGACCGTATCCTCGATAAAGCAGGTTCAGTTACTACCGCCGCCCATCGACTCTCGTGAGGTGAAATCCATCGACGATTGGGTCTAAGACCAATGCGCGAATCCGCCATGGCGATGCTGGTCGGATGGTCTCTTCGATCGAAGTGATCGGACAAGAGGACCATGGATTGAACTTGGCGATCGCTCCATCGCATAGACGCCCCTTAGTGCGCTCTCTCCTCTTGGGTATATGGGTTAGAAATCATGTTCACCGTCCGCACTTGTGGGGAAAACCTTCGTCCTCTATTGTTCGGGCGTTGGGTTTCTTCCTCGCGCCACCGTTAGCCCCTTGTCATTGTTTTTGGCAATTAACTTACTCGCTGCTTGAACACCCAAGCAATCTCTCGTTAGTGTGATTAGCTGGCTTTTCGGGGTGCATGTATCCGCATAAGCGGTCGAGTATTCGGTCCAAATTGACGGGCCCGGAGTGGTTCTTTTGAATGGCTTCTTCCGCTGACCGGTTTAGAGCCTGGCCGGGCGCTGATCGTCAGATCCTCCTTATCATCGCCGCAGCGCGCTTGTTTTTGTTTCGACGGACTCGCCGTGTCTGTCCTTAGTATCCGGACCGCCAGAATTTTTACGGAGATTGTTGCGCGAAGCTAGCTACTATCCTCTCCGCGCAAAAGCGGTCATTAATGATGTGAGGGCTACCATGGATTTCGCTTTTCCGCCCTGTGCCGGGCTAGCCATTCGTCCCGGATGTTATGTTTGAAGGTGCGGGCCTCTCGATCCCGGACAATGACGATTTGGTTTTTCTTTGTCAAGAACCGTGTCCGTAATTGTCCGCCGATTCGTCGATGCCAATGATGTGGCTTAGGTCATCGCGTCGTGGTCGCACGACGCGTCTCGGAAGTTATCGAGAATGCGGCTTCCGTGTCTTCCCAACACCCAATTGACTTCAGGGCAAGCTGTTAAGCCAATGCCGAGCTGGTCCTTAAGCTTGAGGGAGGTACTTGATGGCGGAGATGCCGCCAAGGGCCATATGGATGTGGAGAAGATAATCTTCGATCCAAACCGCTGGGTCTCGAGCCATCGAGGATTCGATGTTTACGGGTTTAAACCCTTCAGGGATTTGATGATCCATTACTTGCGCGAAGCATAGCGGCCGTGGCGCTCAGATTGAGCAATATCACGACGCAGCTCAAGAGAGCGGTTCGCCAGGTTCGCCCGCCGGAGTTATTGTATCCGCGCGACGGTATTCTATGGGTCGGGCACCCACGGATCCATAGATGGATCTGATTGCTTTGGTTTGTCCTCCAATATATCTCGCAAGTCCGCGGATTCCTCTTGGCTTCAGATTTTGGAGCGATGCCGGACGGTCTTTGCCGGGGCCGATGTTTTCGTCACGACCACGGGTGGTCGGTCACCGATCGCGGCGCCGGTGATGGAGGTATGTATGCTTCTCCTCTAATCGGGGAGCAACTTGCCCTTGGGTAGCTTTTGAGGGCGCTCGAGTTTATACTTTCGTCAGCGAGGACCTCGGTCCATTGATCGCGCCAGGTCCCGATCAGCTTGAAGTCTGTGCTTTTTCTTTAGGCTGTTTGCTGTGATAAGCCCGGCTTGAAACGCCTTGTTCGACGGATCTCGTGTACAAATTCTTCATCGCTGAGGCTTGCTTGCCTTCGGAGGGAGGCTTATAGTTATGATCCTCAACCTCTTCGTCCGCCGCCTCTCATGAGGGCTTGCTTCGATCCTCCTCGCCGAGTCTTGCTGAGGGGATTGTCTTCGCACTCTCCGGGTATTATTATCTCCCTGCCGGAATCTCCATTCTTGCTGTGGCGGATTTAGAGCGGCGCACTGACGCCGGCTTGGCTGCTTTTAAAGAATCTGCTCACGCTTCTTCGCGCCCCGCTTTTGGGGTGTCCACCATGTATATGTCGATGACGAGGTGGTCTTCAAAGGCCCGTAGGCGCTGGTTCTGTTCGCCTCCGCATCGCCGTCCATAAAGGCCGATGTCATCGGAGTCGTAGTTCAGCATGCCGTTAGATCGCCGAGGGCTACAAAGTGGTGGTGGGTGGCTCAATTTCTTCGCATCCGATTCAACCATCCCGGCCATAGTCCGCCAGACTTCCCGATAACGAGAATGCTTTAGCGATTTAGGATGTCGCCAAAGGGCGAGTGTTGAAGATGTCCGCGCGTGAATTCCATAACCGCGCCCAACCGAATTGATTGGTAGGGCGGAGGTCGGAGTCCGCAAGGAGTCCGACCGGAATCACGATTTCGCGAGGGACAAGATTAGTGTTCGCCCATCGCCGCGGAAGTTGAAGCCCCGAGGTGGTGTCCATCCACCACCTCGATCCGGGGATAGGCTCCGACTAAAAGCCAGCGGATTCAGTGCGGACACTAAGGCACCGCTCGGCGAGAGCTAGATCATGCCCATCGCCACAAGGCGACGCTTATTGTGGGCTCGAGTCCGTCAAGATCAAGTCTCCGCGACATCGACCGTGAAGTTTAGACTAATCGACCCGACGGCCAGGGCGAAGCTTGATCCGCTCCAGATGGCTGTTAATTGCCCGCAGCGGCCGCCAACACGAAGATCTGTCCGGGAGAAAAGTCTCATCCCGACAGCGTTGTTGGTTGAAGATGCCATCGGCCTATCGGTGACGACACGAGGAACTCTCAATGAAAGCACCAATGTCGGTGTCAAAACCGCGGATCTCGGTAGGGGGTCCCAACCTGGGCCTAGGTGGATGGTAACAGGAGACGAGGGACATGATGTTTTACCTGTGTTCGGCCTCTCGATGGAGGTAAAACCCTATGTCCTGCTTCATTAATATTGATGATATGGATAGTACAAGAGTGGATCTACCACGAGATCAAGGAGGCTAAACCCTAAAGCTAGCCTATGGTATGATTGTTGTAATGTATGTTGTCCCACGGACTAAAGCCCTCCGTTTATATAGACACCGGAGGAGGCTAGGGTTACAAGTCGGTTACAATGGTAGGAGATCTAATATCCAGACGCCAAGCTTGCCTTCCACGCCAAGGAAAGTCCCATCCCTGACACGGACGGAGTCTTCAATCTTGTATTCGTAGTCTTGGAGTCCCGCAGACGATGATAGTCCGCTGTCCGACACCCCTAGTCCAGACTCCCTCATCTCGCTACCAGACGGCAAAAACAAGAGAGGATACGAGACGATGTGGTCCAAGACCAAGCACATCGAAACTTAGTAGACGACTTGAGGCTCACATTTGATAACCTCCAGCATATGACATAAAGTGAACCCGGAAAATGCGCTGCGATCACCGAAATCTCCGGCTTCATTGTATCCGAGAGGAATTGAAGCAAACCCAGCCAAGATCCGAAGCTCTACAACCGGATATTCCAAAAGACCTCAAACAAATACACAAATTGACCGATGCGTAGGTCTGCCGCTTTATCTCCCGCTTAGGAGAAAAGGCTCGCCTTCTATCGCCTCCTCAAAGGCATCAACACTTCGAGTGGATCGATGCCGCCACGCCGACTCAAGAAATAAAGGCCATACGCAACAACCGTCCTCGCCGCCTTAACTCGGGCGTAACCCATGTTATTATATATCCGCAACACATCAAGTTGTCGCCGGTCCTCGCCGTCGAACGAAAAATCGAAGGACACCAATCCTCTCCAAAGCCAAGTACCACGATCCACTATCTTAACTCCATGCAAGTCCTCACCCGCATTATCAAAAGATAGCGCATACGGTTTATGGCATCCCGAAGCGGCGACACTACTTTCAAGAGTGTTCGATAAAAGAGTCCGAGGTACTCAACGACATTATAAACAATCCGACGCGACGGGGGATTGCAAATGGGCCATTGAGCTCTTACCATTCTACATAACTTATAAACCTCCGAGCTACAAATTGAAGTCTTGTGACTTTCGCCGAATGGATCAAGTAACTCCCTAAAGAGTACGGCGATACTCCAATTGATTATGCACTTCGACGGCTCCAAAATGTTGGCCGGTTTGGGGCTGGCATCATTGACGCCCCAACCGGAGACACACCAATCACGCATTTCAGATAATGTACAGACTCCAACAATGCAGCCGTATTTAAGGCCCTCCTACATAGTCTCCGGATGGCAATTCCATGGGCATTCAATGCTTAGAGGTGCGGATTCAAACCTTGCAATATCCCAAATAAATGGAGACTTTGACAAGGATCCAAAATGGCAGCCTAACGTAATGCTGTCCTAAAATGTCACTCGGTTCAAGGACTCAATTCCACCACGAGCCGGATAATAACCAAGACCGACGTTTGGCACGAGCGCTAAACGCGACGCTGTCCCTCCAAACATCTTCCCGAATGGCTCTTTAAGCCATCCGCATTATGGGAAGAGGAGTCCGAAATAACAACCCTAAGCAACCGCACCACCCAACACGTAACAATTCGACATAATCGGGCGGTCCAAATGATTTAAATAACACCTTCACCCATGAAATAATGGCAGTAATTATCCTTGACGAACCATTCCTAGCCTACTTAATTAGGCGGAACTTCCCGAAGACCAAAATGAGGCCCGCCGATAGTTACGCATCTAAAGCCTACAAGGTCCACGAGGGAGAACTTTATAAGAAAAGCACAACCGAGTCCTTCAAAGGTGCATCTCCAAGAGGAAGAGCAAACCTTCCGCTGAAATTCACGCCGACTAGGCGGACACCATGCTGCAGCCCGGCCCTCGAGGCAAGGCCTTCCGCAGATTCTATTGGTCGACGCCCGGCAGATGCTCAGACTTAGTCCAAGGATGCGCCGTTGTCGCCTCTTTGCTAATCGAGCCACATGCCACCCACCGCCTCAAAACTATACCCATCACCGCCGTCATGTCCTGGGCTTGACATGGTTGGACCCCAAAGGGGAACCCACAAGCAAAAGTACCTATTGGTCACGGTGGACAAATTCACCAAATGGATAGAGGCCAAACCAGTTAAAACGGCTGAATCCACGTGATAGACTTTATATCCGGGTAGTACCTTATGGCTCTCCCCAAAGATCAT